>JAOPHQ010005186.1:0-5000 GCA_030340625.1 Merluccius polli
CAATTATTATGGAAAACGCAGTCCTTATCGCAAAAAAATGCACTAGGTAACGTATAAAACGCAGTGCTTATTCTGCTAAATGCAGTGTTTAATGCAGATAATTCAGTGCTTATTCCAGAAAATACCATAGCTTTAAAAAAAAAAAGACGAAAATGTCAGAGATGTCTCCTCTGTAGCTCGTAACCTGTGCTCAATATCTTGCTCAAAGGCACCCCAGCAGAGTTGCTGGCTTACAACATTGAGCTCAAATTAAACTTAAGGACAACCTTGTTTACTGCTCCATTTCCCAGGTGATATACAGTATTAAAATATATATATATAATTCATACATTCGGAGAGTAGGTAGTGGTCATGTTTGTGTCTTGCTCAAGTTTCACATTGTGCAGCTTGCCGACGAAAAAGAACATCCTCGCTGCGTTTTCCCACCGCCAGCTTGGAAATGTTCGTCCAGATGTTTACCTTGAAGTGTTAAGACTGTTAAATAAACCATTTTTCAAACCGTAATACGCCGACTGACCGGCTAAATGCCACGGTGAGTATGCGGCAGCGTAATGAAATGATTTACACGACAAGCCTCAGGCAACGCTGTACGCCGCTTGTCAGCAGCCCTGAGAGTAGACTTAGTAGTCAAGTCGTGTAATCACAACGCAATACCTCTCACTTGAAATGTCTTCACCCACGTAGAAGCTACGAAATGTACAAAAGCAACACATTATTATCTATGCTGACCATATCCTGTATACAGAAAAACATCTATTTCTTCAAAAGTATTTTAATAATTAAAGACAATAATTTGTTTGGTATATTTTGAAAGACGCACAATTATGTAGTCATGCCTCCCTTCCTTTTCAAGCAATCCTGCACATAACAACGGCGGCGGTTTTGACCAATGATCCCGTCGGCGATGATCTTGTATGCCATATTTTCTGCACGTCCGCCGACCCAGGGAGGGGGGACGGGGGTACACACAGGGCCGTGCGCAGACATTTTAGGGGGCCTAAAAAAAAGGGCACTATTCCCGCCGCGATGTTACCGCACCGCCGTGGCCCCGCCGTCCATAATCACACACTCTGTTCATTACATGGGAGCTGTTTAAATTCTACCGAAACGCGTTAATCCACGAGGAAACCACAGATGTAATGTAGTAATGCAAGTCAGTCAGTGTAAGTAATGCAGTCAGTCTACCTTTCATTATAAGCGATGATGATTGTAGATCAGCAGTCCTACTGTGGTGTATTTTCTGTTATACATTTACAGGTTGTTCTCCTTATTTCTTTTGTTCTGCATATTCACTCATCCTTAACATAAAGAATGCTTCTGCTCTAGGAGAAGAACACAGAGGTGTCCTCTTACAACATAGAGACATACTGTATAGATAAACCTAAATGCTAAAGGTGTAAATTAAAGGAGACAAACAGACATCCCTAAGTGCTAATTGTTTATGTTAAAAGCTCTCTCCCATGTCCTGGGACTGTGGGGTTATCTTGGTCATAAAATCTAAACGTTATCTGTTAGCCAGGGAGGGCAGTTTCGGCCCTCGGAAATGACACAAGGATGGTATGGTCTGGCTCAGGCCTATAAGAAGTGTGTGTGAGAGAGAGAAAAAAAGGTTATTCGGACAATTCAATGCATTGAATGACTTCTCGCTTGTGTTCTCTGTTAAATATAAAGTTATTTACTCAGACACTTTTGGGAGTGGACCTCCATCATTTCATCATCCACAAACCAGTATTCTGGCAGCCGAGAAGAATATACTACACTACTCTGACATGCTTGATACATAAGCCCCCTGAATTTGGGCTTTCAAAACTTCCTTCTGTTTTCATGTTCTGTGTGATTTTGTTACACTGCATATATTTTAGAATAAGACATGGGTACAACTACTGAGCTACAGTTAGATTTTAGTAACATGTTTTTAAGCATCACACTGAAAGGAAAATAAACCACAGTATTATATTATGTTCAAAAACACACGCACTCACACACTGCGACATCCCCAAACAATAATACACTTTTAAACATCAGGTTTTTAGAAAACTGGCTGTAAAGAAACGGGGGGGGGGACTAATCACTAAACTACCAAAACTATGCAAAACGTAACTACCTGCTTCAGAAATTAATTGCATATTTAAGTTAGTAGTTACAATGTGAAGGTGGCAAGTCCTACTGTTATGTATGACATAAAAAGTAAGTAAGTGTTGTTTAGTCGTGGTTTCATAATAAAAACAGTGCCTTCCTTAGTGATTTCATTCACTGTAACATTCACTGATTTCATTCACTGGGGGGGGGGGGGGGGGGGGGGGGGGGGGGGGGGGGGAGTACTTTTTAAATTGAATAGGTGTATTTATTCGTGGATACTACTACACATTTCCCTCTTTATATTTGATAGAATTTCATAACAAATAAAGAAAAAAAAATACAATTAACACCAGCCAGAAAAAGGACACTTTTGCCTCTGAGGGCCAAAGGGCCGGGGCTCAGGCCCCCCCTTGGGCCCTATTTGTGCACGTGCCTGGGTGCACGCCACTTGTGCAAAAGCGATACCGCGTGGGGTATTCACATCCACCCCCCCATCCCCCCGCCTCCCCTCACCTCCCACTCCACCTGCACCCCCCCGTACCGCGGACGAGAGCGGAGCACAATGGTGTCATTGAGCGCGGGGGCCGATTAACACATAAAAGCGACACGGGGGACCCTGGCTGGCGCGTCCCGCAGACACTGGTGCACACGCACATGGAGCAACGGGGCCATTCACGCGGAGCCAACAACTTCTGTGAGGAGCCCCGCCTCCTTGTCCTCCTCATCCCCCTCGCCATATCTGATTGGTGAGCTCTTATGTTGGCGCAGTGCGCTGTGAGTCAAATGGCGTACACCCAATCAGATTAGCAGCAAGATTGATTGATGACGAGAGAGAGAGAGAGAGAGAGAGAGAGAGAGAGAGAGAGAGAGAGAGAGAGAGAGAGAGAGAGAGAGAGAGAGAGAGAGAGAGAGAGAGAGAGAGAGAGAGTAAGAGAGAGAGAAAGAGAGAGGGGGAGAGAGAGAGAGAGAGAGAGAGAGAGAGAGAGAGAGAGAGAGAGAGAGACACTAACACAAGACACAAGCCAAATGCACCATTTACAATGTTTTCATTACTGGATTTTTTTTATTTTATTGTTATACTTGGACTCAAGTAGATTGGAAAGCATTGCATTCAAAACATATACAAATATGTTTGCAACCAGCTTCTTCATTCTGCTACTATAAGATGGATCTGTTTGAGTCAGTATGTTGTAATGTAGGCTACATTATTAAATTATGACTTTAAACGATCAGTTCACTATCCTGAGACCCTGAACCCTTGTTCCTGCAGGGTTGTAGCCATGAAACTATACACATCAACATTGCAATGCCTCTATTTTTTAGAAGACTATTAGAAGACTGCTAAGATGCTCATCGGCTCAGCAAATAATCCCAGGTGTTGCTGCTGTTGCCGTGGTGAAGAGTTAGATATATGTCCAACCATTTTAAAAAACAAACAAACTGTTGAATATCTTAAAGCCATTGCCTTTTGCCATATATATATATATATATATATATATATATATATATATATATATATATATATATATATATATATATATATGTGATTCTGTTTTCTGAATGATATTGATTGCAGTCCTATCATGCTGTCTATTATGGAGACCTTCAGGGAAACAGTATGTCTTAACAATTAACAATTTGAGGAATGCAAAAAGTACACTTTTTCCATTGTTACGTAAGTTGTTTTATGTCCTTGGTCCCTGATGATAATATACTAAATACAATAAATAGTATCATGATTTTAACTAATTACTAACATATTTCTGTAAACCAATTACAATTGAGTATCTAAAAATGTATTATATCATTGTACCATTTCCTACAAATGAGATAGAAATAAATGCAATTTCCCTTAATTTGTGACTTTCAGGTATTATTTTACTGTTGCAGTTGTAATTTGACCACCCAACCTGCTGTGGATCCCGTTTTGTTTTTAAGTAAAGAAGCAATTAGTAGGTAAATTATAATATAAATATTACATTTGATGACTTTCATTTACATATATGTATAGTGACTCATTAGTTGAGTTAGTTTGTTTTATAGTGTCGGCCAAGCAGTGGTTAATGAGCAGAGATTAACCAGGAGGAATTAATAAATGGAAAATGAAATACACTCATATAGTAAATCATTCACTAAAACACAATAATATGTATGTATTCATACATCGTAATATGATCATATTATAAAACAAAATACAATGTGTTGTATGGTTTATTGTGATGATGTGTATTAGTGAGTCATTGAGGGCATTGTGGTGTTTTGCAAAATAACATGCGAGAGCAGCGCAGTATCAAAGATAAATGAGTTATGATCTATAATTACAGACAGATGTAGTCCATGTTTCCCCTCTGTCTGTTCCTGACACGCTGACAGTGTGTTTACCATCGAGTATGTTGGTGATGCATGTTATAATAATAACCAATAATGTGTGCTTAGATTAGTGCATTTGTGTGACCATTACTGAGAAAAATGTAAAACGTTGCCCCACACTTTATTTCAATAAAATAGCAACATGTGCAGATAGTCAGACGTTCATGAAAATAAAATACAACTGCGTTATCTTCTATCTTTGTATCATGTACCATATTTAACTTAGCTGAACTACAACATTACTCACATTTAGGATAAAAAACAGAACATAGATTTTGAAGAAATGTGATTTTACGCAAATCCTTACAGCCCAATAGTTAAATTCGATAAAGTTAGTGTCCAGAACATTGTCGGTTATCAGGAAATGTAGGAAGAAAGCATATATCTGTTGGGATGAACAACCACTTGAATATGTGAGTGCGAGACAGGTGAGATAAGGAGAGATAAGGAGTGTGAGAAGAGAAGATGATATATATATATATATATATATATATATATATATATATATATATATAGAGAGAGAGAGAGAGAGAGAGAGAGAGAGAGAGAGA
>JAOPHQ010005186.1:7500-20000 GCA_030340625.1 Merluccius polli
ACACACACACACACACACACGCACAGACAGACAGACACACACGCACACACACAGACACACACACACAGACACACACACGCACACAGACAGACACTCACACGCACACAGACACACACACACACACATGCACAGACACAGACAGACAGACACACACACACACATGCACACACACACACACACACCACTGTTCTTGCTTTAAAGGAAACCATGCAATGCATCTGGGGAAATAGCCAAATTCTTCACAGTGCTTAAGCATACATTGTAATGGCTGGTACACACACACACACACACACACACACACGCACGCACACACACTTTATTAATATACTGTTAATAAACTTTATTTCGATCGATTATGGCTTCAACCTGTGTGCTTCCTGAGGTGGAAAAATGATGTCTCATTTAAAGGTTACAACATGAAATTCAAAATGTTTTTTTTTTTTTTGTTAAACCTCTTACTCCTTAGTTCTCCTCTCAGGGAAATACAAGGCAACGTAATGTGTAACACTTCACTTTTATTTTCTCAATATTTCACTAAAACTAATCCTTGCACTGTGTTAGTGTTTATACTATAACTGTCACCACAGTTGACGACCGGGTCGATTTTTTGGTACGCTAAAAAGATATTATAAAATATGCTAATGCTGTCAATGTGTTTTCCAAACTGCGGCCATGTTATTGATGAAGGTTTCTCCATCTCTGCCGCCTCATGCATACATCCCAAAGCCCCTTTTTCACTATGCATAGACCCCAACCCCCCCCCCCCCCCCTCCCCCCCCGTTTTGCACATGCAAATAAGGCACATTTCCTTTCCTAATGCAACAAATGTAAAAAAATAAATGTGTTGAGCCTCCCTGAGGAAACACACAGGCGCGGCCAATCTGATATCATAAGCAGAAGTTTCTCTTTTAACATAACATGTTGACTCTCTATCCCCCCCCCTCCCCCCCCCCCCCCCCCCCCCCAACCACAAATACTGACTGACCCCGTCTCTGTTTGATGTGTACATCACCCTACCCAGCCTCTCTCTCTTGCTGTCTTCCCCCTCGCTGCTGCCCCCCCGATAACCCAATGTTGTGTGTGTGCGTGTGTGTGTGTGTGTGTGTGCGTGTGTGTATGTGTGTGTGTGTGTGTGTGTGGGGGGGGGGGGGCTTAGCTTGTTAGTTCTGCTGTCGCTGCAGACTTGGTACAGAGAAAGCGATGCCCCCGAGATGCGCAGCGCCGACTGATTTGTCACCACGGATGGACCGACTGGAAGTGAGTGAGCGGCTGTCTGAGTTCATGGACTTGGATAGTTAATGGACTTGCTGTATAATGCCCCCGCCACAAATGCATAAAGATGATTGTCCTCTCCTGGCTGTCTGTGTTTGGGAAGGCGCTAACACGGTAGGTCACAGGAAGAGCGTGCACGATTGTGTATTCATACACATAGTATTTGTACACACACACACACACACACACACACACTGTCTGTCCATCTAGACAGACAGACAGAATGACAAGAAAAGCATGCAGACAGAATGATGGAGAGAAAAGACGGAGAGACAGGACGACGAACGGACTGATGGACATTTTTATAATAAGAAAATGTAAGTGTAACTTTTGATGTGGCGACTCCCACCTGAACCTAACTTTTTAGTTTGTAAATTAAAACAAAAACATAAGGAAGACCACACATGCAGCCCAACGCGGAGGACCCCATCAACTCGAGCGCATATCGCCACGGCGATGGATGAAAACTTAGATTGTTAGCAGCCCATGTGATTCGTGGAGAACGGGGTAAACACACACACACACACACACACACACACAGCCAGGAGCATTCATTCCAGTGTCAATGGAGACATTCAAAACATGTCATGTAATTCATTTTACAGTGAGATGGTTTAGTCTATCTCCGCTGGGATAGAGCATGTTATTAAAGAGGGGTGGGGTGGGTGGGTGGGTGTGTGTGTGTGGGACAGTGGGGGGAATCATAATAACAGATAGGTATCTTAATCAGATCGAAGATAATCCCCTCTGTGAATTTGCGCTGCGATACCAAAGAGCTGCTGTCACAGAGATGTATCCTCTGCACAAAAAAATAAATAAAGTGGGTTTACTAAAGTGGGATGAGCAGCGAGTCCTCCTCAACTGGGTCACGAATCGCCAGAGAACACAGGAACAGACGTGAATATTTAATTGCAAACACTACTGGTGTTTTTACTCTACAATTTACACTGTTAATAAAAGAAAACCTCTTCGCAAAAAAAAAAACTCTTCTCCTCTCTCTATCCGCTCTCTCTAGCCCCTTTTATACAGAGATCCTGCAATATTGCCGTAAAGAAGACACTGTCACTATGCTGGCCTTTTCACACAGAACCAAATAAAGCCGGCTTGTGCTTTTACCCGGCATACCGGATGTCCGGAATCGGAGGCGTGATGCGTTTGTGCACAGTTTGCTGCATGTCGTACGTCGACGCGTAACGTTACAATGGTGGATTCGTGCGAGCACCGTATTTGCGAAAAATACGGTCTTTTTAAAAAAAACAATTTTCATGAATGTATTTTTTAAAATGTTTTTATTAGGTGTTTTAGTGTAAATTGGATAATAGTATACATGTCAATCCCTTTTTCTGCCTGCCTCCTAGGCTAGACTTCAGGACCGCAATGGAAATAAGTCTATTTTTTTGCGATATCCAGATGAATTTTAGCATTGTATGCATTTTTGTGTATTGTATCTTTTAATTCATCAAATACTGTATAATCAATCAATCACGTTGGAGGAGAAATTGAAGGGAAATACGGAGAGTTTCGAAGCAGAAAGGTGAATGGACCTAGGGAGCTGTAGACAGACACATTTGGTTCGTGTTGGTCAATTCGCGCTGGTCTCTGAAAAAAGAACGTGGAGGAGAGTGAGACCACAAGGACCCGTGTTGTGGGCTAATGTCCTCGACAATTTCCATGAAGACGATTGGCGTCACACCCCTGTCCCGCCGAAGGGGGTTCACCCTTTTTACACAAAAGACGTCGACTCTGCTCTGTTACTACCTCCGCTGCCGGCATAAAGGCGGAATAACAATGCCCGCCCATTCCATGTTTGTACCTTTCATGCAGAAGTGATGTGGAAAAAAGGCCCAGCATCCCACCTCAAACAGGCTGTCTCTCTCTCTCTCACTGTAATTTGTTAATAATGTCAGAAGATAGGAGTTGGGGGTTCTGTAGACCGCTCTGCAATATCTGAAGAAGAAATAAAAGCAGAGTTTATCTAGGCGAGACAGCAGACTTGTGGTCTGCAGATGACAGGATGGTGGTCTCTCATAGGAAATGCATTTTTTTTCTTCTTCTTTATATCCAGAAATGTCTAGCTGTTGACGTTCCCTACTATTATTATGATTATTATCTTTTGAAGAAGCACAGACCACAAAACCTTTCTGCAGCCAGTTAACAGTCTCAGAAACAGAGAGAGACACAGAGACAGTGAATGTGAATGTTACTCCAGGAAAGAAGGACGCTGGCCTACGGTGGGAGAGCGACTGTGTTTGAAACTTGGAGATGGAGGAAAACTTCAAAAAAGCGTGGCGGTGGGCTTTCTGACATACAAGCGTCACCAGCAAGTATTGTGGCGTCAATTCATGTACCGCAACACCGCCCACCCCTACCCCATCCCCAAATTGGACAGTGATAAAGCACTTTACATCTCTTTCGCTTTGAACTTTCGTTTCTTGCCTTCGACGCGATCGCTTTTCCATATCTTCTGTCTTTGATCCACGGCACCAAACACCACTGGGCTAATATATCCTATCCTATCTTCTCTCGTTCGTTCTGTAGCTGGCACTTTGCGATGCTAAGGAGCGACTCATTTACCAAGAGCTAATTTACAAAAGTAATAATATAATTTTTATAACCCATTTTTTTGGACTGAGAAGATGTAAGAAGGAAGGGTAAACAGTCACAGACTTCACTAAATACAGTTTGTTATCCTCCTACCCTGTTAAAGGTTACACGACAACTTCACTCCACCCACTCCTTTATTCTTTTAGCCAGATCATCACTCATTGATAAACTCTTCCAGAAGTAAATTGAGTGGGGTGGGGCCGTTCACATCGAAATTACAAAGTTGATTTCCATGATAATAAAATCTGTCCAATCGACACAAGGGACCATGTGGTCAATGAAAGGATGCTTGTTTTTTTTCTCTGGTCGGGTCTATTTTGGCTGCAGCATCTTTTGTTCTTGGAACCGGTATCAAATGGCTTGCAGACAAGTAATCGAAGCAATTTTCCAAAACATCTTCAACTTCCGTTGCACAGAAATCAGTCCAGGAGTACGGCCACACACAAGAGAGGGAAAACGGGCCTTATGTCATTGAATTGTCATTCCAACAACGTTAATGATCTGAATCAAAAAGGGGACCTTCAAGACAGAGTTACTTCAGTGCCTGCGTTCAAACAGCCTTCCTTTTGTGGCCATTTTGAAACTGTGCCCAGAGATGCACTTGATTAAACAGGTATGTGGGCTGGTAAACATATTGAATTCACTAATTGCTATTCAGAGTCCAGTGGTGCATCTGTACGAAGATGCTTGTTGGGGGCAACCGGATGATTTAACAACATTTCATACAATTTTCATGTCAATTTTATCAATCATTGAGTGCCCAGAGTGAGTAAAACATATGGTTTCTGATTTAAAAAAAATGATTGAATGGTTAAAAATATCCCACTACAACTTTTCCATTATCAATGACATCGGCAATCCAGTGTAATTTCTAATATGATTTGTTGTGAAGATATTCTTCACCAAATATGCACAACTTTGTCTAATTTCCAACTTCAGAACAATCCAAATCTTTATTCCTGTATTCTTCCAATCTTGCCGTTTTAATGTAGACAAAATGGCAGGTTTGCAACCAAATCAAAGCGTCGCATTGGGCCTTTGATCCCTGCAGGGTGCGCAACCAAACAAGTCAAACTTTTCCCACATGCATCCCAATGCATGGCTGACTGCAAATGGTCAACAAACACCACATGAAAGATTGTGCCTGTTTTCCTCTGGGTCACGTCTCCTCCCACCGTGACTTGCGTCATTAAATTAACAGCCCACACATCGCACCATATTGTACCCTGTCGAAATTTGGCTGCCTTTGACAGCCTAGGCAAATACCTCAATTTCGTTTTCAGTATCTCTAACCTTAAGATGTTTTCCACAAAGAAAACACGCACCACTCTGTCCAATCTCCAAAACTATGTCCCATAGGTGAGGTCAAACGCCCAGACCTCGGATGGCATTTGACTTTGGATTTCAAAGTCCCCTCCCCCTCCTCCTCCGACTCCTCCACCTTTCGCACCATTTCATAATTTCTTGTGATATGTGGACCGAGAACACTTGTGACACGTCTCCCGCCACACAAATATAATTTGTCCCCGGGACGAGGGTGGGGGTGAGGGTGGGGTGGCGGTGAGGGTGGGGACAGACGGACGGACGTGGGGGGGGGGAGGGGTGACATCGAGGTCTGACAACAACATGACTCCTCTCTCCTCTGGCCAACGAAATAAATAAATAAAAATATATATGACGGTGTGTCCTCTGCTGCCTCCAGACGGGAGAATAGGTTGAGGGGTGTCTCACTCACCCTTGCCTCTCCCGTCCTATTTGGGGACATCGGTTCGAATTAGCACCGCCGACATCTTCTCTACCACTTCCACACCCCTCCGCCACCGCCTCCCAACTCTTTAGGCGGTTTTCCTGACAGCACAAACACACACACAAACGCGCGCACGTCAGCGAGCGAGAGCGTCAGGTGCTTCCGTCTCGAGTGTGGTGCTTGTAACACCTACCTGTTTTGTTTTTAGCCTCCTTACCCCCCCCTTGTCAAGCGAGCCACATCTAATTAGCGTAATGATCAAAGCACGAGAGCCATGGGCGCCCGAGGTAACAATCCTGGCGCGCCGCTCGTTAATTATTCAGCATTAAGGTAGATGGTTGCGTCTGCGGAGATGACTACACTTCAAAGATGTTGATTGGGGTATTTTTTAATTTTTTTTTTGTTCGTTACCACGACGAAACAAGGATGAACCCCCGAGGACGTGCCCCGCATGCGCTGACATCAAAACATCAGGATGGATAAATCTGCTGTCACCGCCCCGCTACCACCACCGCCGCCAACCCTCACCCCTCCCACTGACGCCCAACAGGTAACCGCTCTCTCTTTTATCCTCCGTGACAGCAGTCTGTTCTCAGCACGATATCAAGCCACGCGCAAACAATCTTAATAAAGGGACGCGGGGTGTGTTTGTGGAGGGGAGGAACGGAGGAAGATTACAAAGTGTCTCACATCGTAGGAGACCCTGACGAAAGCACCTGATTGGTCCAGTTTTACTAAGCATTCTCAATTAAAAGATCACCCAAAATTATACATATATAGAAATATACGTAGTTAGAAAATATCGAACCATTGTAACGAGCTCTCCTGGCTTTACTAAAACATCCATTACCAAAATAATTTTTCAAAGTTACTTTGTTGTGCCAATTTGAATCAATGTGGTCAATACGGTTTGTGGACAAAAAACAGTGAATCGCCATACAAGTACTATACAAAATGTCTTATCACAAAGACAAAGTGCTACTGCTATTTGTACCTTTGTGGCAGGCGCACTGAAACGCAAATTTTGATATTGGTAACAGATGTATGAGTGAAACCAGGAGAGATGCTTATGATGGTTTGATGAAAGACCGGTATTGTTTAGATTCACACATTTCAACTTCACACCACAACAATAGATAGACATACATACATTCATACAGACTCCTTCCATTTTATTATTATTATTATTATTTAGTGACTTCACAAAGCTCTGTGATATATGGATACACAATGCTGAGTTGTCCCTTCAAAATAAAAGCATATCAGCTGTTTAATATAACAAGATTAGGCCACTTGGCCCTGTAGTCAAAAGCACTAGATTGTAATTGCTAGATTGTGATCAGTGCATAATATGTCACATATCACACCATGGTGGAGATGATAACAGGGCAGAGAGTATTATTATTATTATGATTAGTAGTAGTAGTATAACAACAACAATAATGAGGATTATAATAATAATAATAATAATAACAATAATAACAATAACAATAATAATAATAATACAAATAATATTATTAATAATAATAATACTTATTATATATATATATATATATATATATATATATATATATATATACGTATATACATATACATATATATATATATATATATATATATATATATATATATATATAAATTATTATTATATAACATATACTGTTTACCTATTTGTATTTTGCACAGCAAAGTTGTGATGGTATGACATGTGCGATGCGATTTGTTTTGCCTCATGACCAGACGTCATATCTGTGTTTATCTGTGATGCTTGTCTTTGTATTGGTAGCATTCATGGCTCCAAGCTCTGATTCCAGGATTTTGTAAATTTCAAAGTAAAATACAATCTCTGACATATCTTTCTGATGAAATAAAAGTCTCTTTATACCCCCTCACAGAGAATCCTTGTGTGCTGTCCATTTCTCAATGACAAGGCACCATTGAATCTCATTTCTGTTTAGTTCGGTCACATTTTTGAAACCCAAGGGTCTGAAATCATCTTAGATAATCCATTAAATTGCATCTCTCCCACAGGGTTTGAATGTTGTGAATGCAAATATCTTATCTCATGCCAAATGTCAATCAGGTCTTAAAACAGATGAACATAAGCTTAACTTTTGAGAAAATATATAGAAAAGAAAATATAGTAGCATTGAAATCACAATTGACAAACCAACCCTCATCGCAGATGAAATTCAAACGATATCACACGTATGCACACGTATGCAAGGGCCTCAAACTTGTTGAATAGGACAACTCGCCGGTAACTAGCACCCAGGCAAACATAGGCCTCAACATTTTCACTTAATTTGAATTCCTATTTTTTTTCCGGATTTGTTATTATAGATCAGGCAGATAATCGGCAATTGATAAAAACGCACCAAAAAACTAAACTAAACAAAACCCCTTTAATCATCTAGTGTTGGGGAAAATATGCAACACTGACAAACACCCTCAAACCCTTCCAAAAAACACCATGTCTAGTTATTTACAGTTATTTACCACATCGGGGTCAGAACCAGGCCTCTGGTCTCCTTATGTGTTGGGGGCTCCTGCTTGCAGAGCCAAACATGAATAGAATACAGACCGATAAACAGGACTCTCATTGAATCATGTGAATTAATAGGGGATGGGGCGGGGGCGCGGGGGGGGGGGTAGGGGTATTTCTTGCAGTCCCCATCTTGGTGCACGCATTCAGAGACAAAAGACCTCACTGTCTTATAATAGGGGGGGGGTGGGGGGTGGGTGGGGGTTACTGAAAGCTGCCTCCAGCCATTGCCAAAGAAAAACCGTCCAGTACTCCTGCATCAGGCTGCTCGGTCCATTGTTGCCGTCGCTCCCTCATCTTCATCTTCATCATCGTCAGTTTGCCACCCCGATGTTCTGGGTCTGCTTTGATAACCTGCTCGCGAGCAGCTGGTGCCCACCTGTGGAGCAAGTCAAATTAGCAAAAGGGTCCTACTGTTTGTGTTTATTGTATAGGGAGTACTTTGTGTGTGTGTGTGTGTGCTTTGGTTGTGAGAAGGTGGCCCTGTTGGCAAGATGGCCAGACCCCGTAAAGTTTATGTTTTGTATCTGTCCATCTTCATATCAGTCGGACACATCTCGGTCGCCCCAACGGCAGAAGTTGCAGCAACAAAGTTCTTCTTGTTCTTCATTACTGGCTTATACTACATTACTTTAATTGGAGAATAGGATTGTGTTATCAACAGACCACAAATGTAGTTTTTATGGGTCTGTCGTTTTTATGGGGTCTGTCGTCAGTGGAGTTTATGGGTTTTTTGTTGTTGTCAGTTCAGCGGATGTAGCAGTGGATTGGGCTAACTGTTACCAAGGCGTCTCCTAGCATTGTGAAGCATGACATCCGTGACAATAACGACATAAAACGACACGCCAACTGTAGAGCCGCGAACACGAAATGGCACATATGGTCATCATCTCAGGATGCTTGGAAACCACCCGATTCATCTTATCTCCATATTTATATTTTCGAGAAGAAAAAAAAAGGAACAAAATGAAAAGGGAAAAAAACAAACCAGATGAACTATGTGTCCTTTCTATTATCCAATTGAGTCTTTTCTGAAGTCCTGTAGCCCCGGAGCCCGCCAAATTTTCCTCCACAAAACAAGAACCTCTTGTTTCCGACACCGCAGCCAGTCACAGGAAGACAGAAAACAGATATTAATCATCATTTGGACACACAGACACAGACACACACATACACACACACGCACATACTCACACACAATCCCTTACGGGGGTCATGGCCAAATGAGTCAATACAGAGAGACACGGCGGGTCTTTGTGTCGGTTTCCCGTTCCCAGGAATGCAGCATGTCTTATGACTGCTAGGAGGAAGAGGGGTCTCGGGGTGGGGGGGGGGTGACATCACCCATTTTTTTGTAAACTGACACAGTGGCACCTTGTGTTTCGATACAACACCACCGGCCTCGAAACACACCCATCTTGCCCCTGCCAGGGGTGTATGTGTGTGTGTGTGTGTGCTCTTGCCCTCTTTTTTCCTTTTTCTCCCTCTCTCTCTCTCTCCCTCTCTCTCTCTCTCTCTCCCTCTCTCTCTCCCTTCACTCCTCAAAGAATACCTTCCTTTCTCTTGCTCTTCTTAAGCAGCTGCCACCACCCCTGTGCATGCAGAGGAGAAAATGACACTCATCTGATGATGAATGGTACTTGACCCCCCCGTGACCCCATTCCAGAGGGGCTTGCACAGCACCACCATTGCCAACGCCACCGCCACCTCCACCTCCACCACGACCGCCACCGCCACCAGCATCCTATTTTACATAAGCCAGCCGACAGCAGCCTCGTTTGCAGACGGGAGCATTTCTAACGCTAACTCTTGGCAAAAATAACTAAGCAAACTAAACTAACAACAGTGGCACTGTAAATTAAGATTAAATGTTTGTTGATCAACCTCCATGGTACATTGGACAACCTTTGACCTCTCTGTCTCTAGCTCTCTCTCTCTGTCTCTCTCTCTAGCTCTCTCTCTTTCTCCCTGCCCCCCCCACCACCACCCTCACCCCCATCCCCCTCTTTGTTACATGATTAATTATTCAGAGCAACAGTTATGGCAGGATTAACAATTAGCTAGACCTGTCAGGCAGTCAGTCCAAGATGGCAGGCTAATTGAGCCTCTGGTTGGACCATTGTGTCCTGCAATAAGGGCCCAAGGAAGTGGAGATGGCTCCACAGCCCTTCATCTCCTTTCAGAGGCCCCTAATACCCATCCAGCAAGAATCGAAAAAAATTATAGACCGCGGGTATCAGGCACAGGGTAATTTTCCCATGAATATGAATTTGCCCGACTCTAGCCGTGCTGAACTTCAGAAAGTTACCTTCATGGAGAGTGTTTTGTTCTCGCCGGAGAACAGAGAGCAAATGCAAGGGTGCGCAATCCAAATACGGCTCATCAAATAATGCAGAACAGAAAGGATGCACTGAAGAAATTACAGTATGCTGTCGATATTACTCAAATGAGTTTGATGTTGTGGTTGTTGGTGGTGGTGGTGGTGGTGGCAGTGGTGGGAATTGAAAACAATCAGTCTTTCTCTGCTGCACATACTGCCCCCCCCCCCCCCACACACACACACACACATACACACACACATGTCCGGTGTTTGAATGGAGTTCAGAAGTGCATGAGAAAGGGAACCTGCTCGCCGGCCACGCAGCTGAGGACATCGGGCCAAAAGACCGCAGTGTCCATGGGAAGAAGGAGAGGCCCCAACAGCTGCAGTGGGAAAAAAAAACCTAAACAAAAGCAAAACGTGGCTCCTGATGAAAGACACAGCCAGGGGATGACGGAGATGTGGCGGCGGGCGAACAAGCGTAAGGGGTGGTGGTGGCGGCGGCGGCGGTGGTGTTGAGAAGTTGGTTCGACAAAGTCAATTGTTGCACTGCTGAAAGGCGACCAAAAGAATGACAAAAAAATGTAGCGGGACCACCGACCCCGACCCCTCTGCCCCTGTGGAGTGTGGGACACATCAGAAAATTTGACAGACTTCAACTTTAAGGCGGGAAGAAGAAGCAAAAAAGCTTGCCTGTATCCCCCCCCCCCCCACACCTCCCTCCTGACTGGCCCGCATGTGATTGTTCAGGGGCCCTGATGGAGTTCAAAGCCGGGGCCCTTTGGTAGCCGCACAGTGTGTGTTGACACCATGTCATGAAATTAGCAGTTGTTACTAAACATTTTCAATCACAGGGGCCGAGCCAAGGCCCAGCGGCCCGCTGTCAGGCCACCTCTTTCAGGGGCCTTCCTGGGGTCCCGGTCGACGATACCCTCTCTTCTCACGGTTATTTTTTTATGAAATACAAAAGAGTCCCGTTTTATATGAAATAGGAATTAATTATGGATATTTTCTAAGCAAACATTATTGATTATTTACAATATGCTGCATGTATATAATATTTGAAGTGCTGAAACGGTTCACAAAACTCATGGTGTGAAAAAAAATGCCTACAATTTTTTAATTTGTATTTATAGTTTCCATTTATTAGTATAACGGTAAACAACATGGATAGCTTGGCCTCCAGCAGCACATGGAAACATAAACAAAACAGTAGCGCCTGCTTTATAACATAAAATATAAAAGTAATTACGCACAACTTCAGCAAGGAATGCATCGCTCAGCAGCATATGGCAAATTTAAGTGACACAGCAGTGCCTTAAACAAAACAGGACCACTTGAAACGATTAGCCTATCAACATGAAATCAAAGTGTGACTGGGCTTTTCGTCTCCCAGTCTGCCGTAATGAAATGAGAAGTAAGGTCAGCTCTCTGCACTGTAGCACTAGACATCCGACGGTCTTAGTTAACGCAAGAGACGGCTTTTCTGACATCATGTCAATGTCAGAAAACGGGTTAACTTAGCAATTGGATGTGCTTGAAACTTGTTCCTGTGAAATCCTTACTCTACCGATAGTGATTTACCGTTGCACTTTCTTCTGACAAATGTACTTATTGTAGGTCGCTTTGGACAAAAGCGCCTGCTCAATGCCCTAAATGTAAGGCAGGTA
This sequence comes from Merluccius polli, assembly GCA_030340625.1. Lineage (NCBI taxonomy): Eukaryota > Metazoa > Chordata > Actinopteri > Gadiformes > Merlucciidae > Merluccius > Merluccius polli. Next base: position 19,659 of record JAOPHQ010005186.1, read on the forward strand.
TAGCTGTCCGGGTAAAATGTGTGCAGGAAGTAATAGTGTATCGCGGGTCACTTTAAACATGTTCTTGAACCCTGTATGTTCAACCACAGCGAAGGGTCTCATATCTGCGGTGACCTCTTTGGACCGGCTTCTGGAATCAGCGGCGTGTCGCTGCCTGAAGGTCGTGGGGAGAAGTCGGTGCCGTTTGGTAGCCGTTTCGTTTTCCTGCCCTAGTCCCACCGATTGTCTCATCGACGTGTTCACTTTTGGACGCATTTGGACACGTTTCAGGTACGGCGGAGGGGCCATGCGGCCGACCTCGCGGCAGTTTGCAGCGGAGGGCTCTTACTCTGAAGGTGACGT
>JAOPHQ010005186.1:25000-40000 GCA_030340625.1 Merluccius polli
CATTCATGATGAACTGATTTATGAGTCCCATTCGATTCACAGAAAAAAATTGAGCATTTATGTTAATTATCCTTCATTTGGAATAACCCCTGAAAATATGAAATGTACGTGTAAATATGTGCACAAAATGGTATAGACACACGGCTGTTTTTTAATTTTATTTTCCTTGCCTGTGTCCATCAAATTATGAAGAACACTTTTATCAAACATAACCTAATGAATCTTTAAAGTCTGTGTAAACCAAAGGGAAATATGTGTTTAGAGGTTTGTCACACTATAGAAAAAAGGTGTTATTAACCACCCAGCCGGATTTGAATGATTAAAAAAGTCGGCAAGTATATAAAATTAGCATTCAAAATCGTGAAAAAATAAGTATTATTCTCAGCTCGGAGACACTGGGGGCGTGTCCGCTGAAGGCGCTAAACCACGCCCATTTGTGCACAGGGGGGCGGAGCCTCTCTCAGCTGTCCAATAATAACTGTCAAACTAATAACCGTCGAACTCGCGATTGGGCGAGTTTGATAAGCAGTGATGGTTGTTTGGGGCGGGGCAATGCTGAGGGATAGCGCATTACGCCATCATGACCCCTTTAAGCCCCGCCCATAAAATCCTGAACACGAAAATGGTGAAAAATAGAAGTTTTTAGCAATTACTTTGTAACGTGTGTAATGTGTTGAGAAACAAATCTCAGAACTTGCTTTATAGACTTTAATAAGTTGGCATTCCTGTTTGTGTGCGTGTGTGTGTTCCCAACACACACACACACACACACTTGTACATACCTTTCTAGCACAGCTGATGAAGCTCATACTGTTTACTATCTTCCTTTCACTTCAAAAATCCCCCCCCCCCCCCCCCTTTCAAAATCTGGCCCCCGAAAATCTGCTGTGTGACCATAACAAAGGGATTCCCCAATATATGTTCGATTCCCTCTCTGAATATGTAAAAGCCTGCAGTGAAACGAGACATGTGTGTGTGTGTGTGTGTGTGTGTGTGTGTGTGTGTGTGTGTGTGTGTGTGTGTGTGTACCAGAGAGAAAGAGAAAGAGAGCGAGTGCCGCCCAAGAAATCATCAGAGCTATCTGGGCATTTGACAGGCCGCCGTTGTGGTCAAATGGGCCATGGCACTATTCTGGGGGAACCCCCCCCCCCCCACACACACACACACACACACACACTACACACACACACATACTACACATACTAGGCTAGTTTCACTGCAACACAACCCCCCCCCCCCCCCCTCCAGTTCCAGTGTCTCACCACTGATTACCCATGGGGGACTGTACAAACACACACACACACACAGATACACACATATTAATACAACACAAACACATATCAGTGGCTTTGGAGTTTGAAAAATGGGAGCATAGGCAGCCTGTTTTTTGTACTTATTCATAAATGACAAAAGTGTAATAAATAATAATGCTAATAATAATAATAATGCTAATAAATATATACACAAATGAAAAACCTATTCCATATCAGGAAAGTAAACCGAGTTATGGAGTAATTCAAGTAGTTAACTTTGTTGTACGTATCTGAGCACCGATTCCAAAGTAAAACTAGAGCACAACATTTTTTTGTGGACTTTTCTTTTTTTTAATTTATTTTGTAAATCTAGCTCAGCGATCGGATCACAACACAAACAAAGGCACGGGCAATCAAACGCTTTTAATGGGCAACATTTGAAAGATTTTTGTCATTCGAGAATGAGAAACTCAGTAAGCGCAGCGGGTTGAGAGACTGGCCTGAGCTGCGCGCAGAGGGCAGGTTCATGGAGGAGCTGATGGTGTTTGGAAGTGTTTGTGATTTTCCTCTGACTTGTTTGGACAAAATATGTGTGTGTGTGTGTTTGTGTGTGTGTGCATGTGTGTGTGTGTGACCTCTGGTTGGTCCTTGGACCCGGGAGGAACATCCTGAATCTTACAAGGCTACTGCTGCTCCAACCCCCCCCCCCCCCCCCCCCCCCCACCACACACACACACACACACACACACACACGCACACACACACACACACACACACCCCAAAAAAAAGAAAAACGGCAGATGCTTGCCTTCTCTTCCCCTGCCAGCCTGCTCCTCTCCTGTTGTGTCTGTCTGTCTGTCATATCTTTTTTGTCTGTCTGTCTGTCTGTCCGTTTCGAGAGCGCTGCTCAGTCCTACTATTGAACTAAGCTGACATCCGTCAACCACAATGTCTGATCCATGTTCACCTGACACACACACACTCACACACACACACACACACACACACACACTCTTCTACGGCTGACAGGCCCTGGATTGCAGTGCCGGGCCATCTGTGCTGGTCTGTTTGCTTGTGTTTGTTTCTGTATTTGTTGAATCCTGTGTGCGCGCATGTGTGTGTGCGTGTGTGTGTGTGTGTGATGCGAGGGTCCATCCAGCATCCACCAGGGAAGACCTCCCCCCCCCCCCCCCCCCCCCCCCCCACACACACACACACCCACCCACCCAGAGCGGGGGCCATATTCTGACAGGAGGCTAAAGACCAGGCAGCAGCACGCGGGTCTATATATGGAGTCGGAGTCGGGAGTCCGCTGCCAACACCGGGAGCCGGGGCCCAACATGGGGGGGGGGGGGGGGGGGGGGGTTCGTCGTCCAGCATGCAGGGGGCAATCGACAGTAATGAGGAAGGACATTTTAATTAGGCTTGTTGCATCCTGGGAAAAAACTCAATCTGCATGTGGGGGAGAGTGATGGGAGGGAAGCCCTTTCAGTGTGTGTGTGTGTGAGTGTGTGTGTGTGTGTGTGTGTGTGTGTGTGTGTGTGTGTGGTTGTTTGTTGTTGGGGGGGGGGGGGGGCGGTTGGCCACTGCCATTAATAATTTCAAGAAAACTGGTAGACGGCTTCAAATTTGAATTGATTTGATTACTAATGTTTTCTTTTATTTATAATACATATTTTCTGTGTTATTTGTCTGTCAAAGCGGAGATTATGAACAGATACGAATAAGGGGATATTTATTTCCAATGACACTTACAGGATTACTTTCGGCCTACACTTGTATTACTGGAAGGTGGCAGTAAAGACTAAATGGAGAGTATTAACGCTGATATCTGGTACAGTGGGGAACACCGCCTTGCTCTCCGAATGTATATGTGCAGTTGTATTCAATAAATAAATAAAAATAGCCTTCCTTCAACCTCAGACCAAAAATGCCTAATGACATTCAGACAACATTGTTTAGGTATTCACTTAGCAAACCCAAGCATTAAACTACGCAGGGGTAATAAAACCATCATCATCTCAACTATAAGTTAAACAAATCATAAAAATTGATAATCACACCAGCATGCCTCACAGAGGAGGCACGCCTTTCAAAATAAAAGCCAAATTAACTTCAGCAGCTTAATATTTTAATGATAAGTATCCTTTTTTTATTTTATTTTTTTTGTAACTTTCCAAAAGGAATTCAAAGACGGCTTGGAGAACCTGTAAGAAGCCAATGGCTAGTTGCTCAGCATGCTAATCAACTAAAGACAAGATCAGAAAGAATAGGTAATTTGGGACACAAAAAGAATAAGTAATTTGGGAGACACGTACCCATGTGGGCAAATTATTTATGCCTAATGAAACAGGCTTGTGCATTAATTTGCAATTAACTGTGCTCTATTACCTGTCATTGGAAACGCCTGCTTATGCAGCCGACAGCTCTGAAGCGCATGCTTTTAATTTGAATCGGAGACGCAGGCACTTCCTGATAGGACGGTTCGAGACGTTTCCAGACGTGGATCCGTGGGATTTCGATTTTCAATTGCCTGGATGGGGAGTCGAGCGAAGGTTTTCTGTACACTTTGTTTTGTGACATTACAATCTGCAAAGGTTTTGTAAATATGGCGGTAGGCAGACATGGTGTAACATGAGCTGGTTTCAAAAATAACTATTTAAGATAAGCTCAGCTAAGCTAAGCTAAGATAAGATAAGATAGTCTTTATTGTCACAAAGGAAATTTGTCTCGGACACTTGAACAGTGCGTACTGTATATAAATAACATTCAAAACACAAATCAACACAATACAATAAAAAAAAAGTACAAATATATAAGAATACATGTATACAAACACACAGTCCATACCGACAATATTTCAAAGAAGGAGCTTGAGTCTGGCCTTGGGCTCGATGGTGTTTAGCATATTGAACGGTTGATGATGATCAATCTACATGACGCAAATCTCTCTCTCTCTCTCTCTCTCTCCCTCTCTCTCTCTCTCTCTCTCTCTCTCTCTCTCTCTCTCTCTCTCTCTATATATATATATATATAGAGAGAGAGAGAGAGAGGCTGTTTTACAGAATGACGGAACAGACATAAGCATTGTTTTTTTTTGTCTCTCTCTCTCTCTCTCTCTTTCTCTCTCTCTATAGAGAGAGAGAGAGAGAGAGAGAGAGAGAAAGAGAGATTCAGTGTATCAACAAAGCAAAAAAAAAAGCATTTGTTTATCCTTACCTTTTACTGACACGCATAAATAAAACTAAGACACTATTGCGGCGTCCACAGCAAATGAACAAAGTACACACATTCATACACATCAGCACATAACACAATGACATAGCAGTACACACTGATACACACCAACACATTAACAAACCTGACGCACACCGCATTTACCACAATCACACACATTCGTACAATCGACAAAGTACACACATTCACACACACACACACACACACACACACACACACACACACACACACATACCGACGCCACGTGCGCACACAGTACACGCATATCAAACAAAGTTAAACAAAGCGCACACGTTCATACACATCAACACGCGACGCGTTGACAAAGTAGGCCTACACAAACACTCGTAAATACCAACACGCCCGTTGACAAAGCACACATGCGTTCATACACACCGAGAGAGCGTGCACGCGGAGCAGAGGGGCGGTCTTCGCTCCGTACCGGTAGACACCGTTACGCCATTAAAAGACTCCATTAACCAGAGGACCCTCCCTTAAGAGCACATCTCCCGTTAAGTATGGAGACCCTGCGAGGAAAACCCTAGAAGGTCTTCGTCTGGCTTTCTTTAAATATATCACGTTGTCTGGGGAATATAATGCCTTATGTATAATTAAGACACAGTGGCAGGTTGGAAGGTTTATGTGGTGTGTGTGTGTGTGTGTGTGTGTGTATGTGTGTGTGTGTGTGTGCGTGTGTGTGTGTGTCTTTATGGCGTAGCCCTAATGGCTGCCTGGTTACTGTATAGCGGTACGGTGCACATGTGCCGTTCTGAGACGTCGGGTGGAAAATAATGTTTTTTTTTCCAGAGACAACCGAGCCGGTGGATTCGTACTGCGGATTATTTCTTAATCTTCGAATGCGTCCATCAGAGGGACGGGTTGCAAATGCAAACAAAGCAAATCGTTTGTCAAATGACTTCTTTAGGTCACAAAATCAAAGACAAAAAAAAAACAACGCTTATGTCTGTTCCGTCATTCTGTAAAACAGCCCTGAATGCTTCGCTTAGTTACAGGACAATATTCAGGGTCGCACGCTCGGCCTTTTTCTTTCTTTCTAGGATTACTCATCTTAACAGACTGTCCTCCAACTCATACGCTCACTGTTGTCGTTTTGCATGCACCCGAATTTACGACTCATTGTTACGTTTAGCGTAACCTCCGGCCCTAAAAGGCTGACTCCACTTTTCGTTGTGCGACCGTTAATATGTCACTTTATTAAGTTTTAAAAACATTTCAGGTGAGAAAGTAACAACGTAGATCCCAAATACGTAGTCAATTTGTCCAAATATAGCCTATTTTAAAATGTGCTTCCGACGTTGCTATAAAACTGTCATGCTAGCAACGGTACGAAGTAAACTCATTTCCGGCTGTTTACAAAATAAAAGCTTAGAGACAGTGACAATGCTTTTGTTTTGAAGACAGGATATGAAAACCTCTACTTCTAGCTAACTTTACCCTAACCCTAACCCCTAACTCTAACCCTAACCCCTAACCCTAACCCCTAACTCTAACCCTAACCCCTAACTCTAACCCTAACCCTAACCCCTAACTCTAACCCTAACCCTAACTCTAACCCTAACCCCTAACTCTAACCCTAACACCTAACTCTAACCCTAACCATAACCCTAACCCTAACCCCTAACTCTAACCCTAACCCTAACCCCTAACTCTAACTCTAACCCTAACTCTAACCCTAACCAACCCTAACTCTAACCCTAACCATTAGTATCACCCACAACGCTCATCGGCGAACAGTATGTGTATCCCCATGTGACAGACAGGGGGCGCTGGGGGCGCTCTTTGAAAGAAACGCTCCAGTGGGTCGTATTCTAGTGCATGAACAAACGACAACAGTGAGCGTATGAGTTGGAGGACTTGTTGCATCTTAATGGTGTTTTTTTCATTGGCACTTTTCGGCAAACCACACCCTTACACGGGGGCGTCGTCTTCGTCCGGGCGCCGCGTCACCGCTTCAGTGACGATTTGGCGGAGGCGCGTTTAAAAAGCCTCCCGCCGCCGACCGCCTCGAAGATCCGTGATGTGATGATGATGATGATGATGATGATGATGATGATGACGATGAAGTAAAGAGCGCTATAAAAGGGGCCGCTGCTTTTCAACGTCGTCGACTCGAGGCGAGCGTGTCATCGGTCGAAGACGCGCCTTCGGGTGGGGTAGCCCTGTCGCGATGGAGATGCGAATCCCAGGCCAGCTCATGTGTGTATGGAAGAACGCCAGAAGTCGATGGCTCACATCGTAGGCCTTACGCAACATGAGCCAAAGTTCGAAAAAAGCTTTACAGGCTTCACCCGGAAACACGTTATAATAGCGCGCTAAAAAGCTTGTTTGCTTTAGTCCTTCTAGACCCTCACAACCCCTTCGTCGCCACCTTTCTCTGCCACCCCCCCACCCCCCACCCCCACCCCCCCACACACACACACACACACACACACCCCTCCTCTTACGCTGGCATGAATGGCCGTCTGATTTTCTAAACAGCGCAAGTTAAGTGAGCCGTGTTTCGGAGATCTGAGCAGGCGCTTTCAGCGAGGGCTGGAGGGTGGAGACCAGGGGTGGGTGGGGCGGGGGTGAGGGGTGGGGGGTGTCTCAGAGCATCCATCACTGGTTAATAAAGCGCTCTGACACCGAGGTCCGCTCTCATCCATCATCGCTCATTTAAAGATACGTTAAGTTTGGCTTTTCCACCGCCGCCGCCGCCGCTGCTACCCACAAGAAGTGAGAGATTATTGCCATCGGAGGCAGATCTTTTGTTTTGATGGACCCCCTTAATGGGGTTGCATTAGGGGGGAGTCCTAGGGGCCAGTTTTGGGGTGATTAAGCAAAGCAACACATTCACAAGTCTCTAATTGTGAAGACTATGCCAGCAAACACTACCAGAGTACCACAGGCTCGTAATGAACTGTGGCTTACTACCCCCATGCCCCCCCCCGCCCCCCCACCCCCGCCCCCCCACACACATAACCAGCATCATGGTTAGCCAAGGTCCCGGGCCATGTGCAGACCCTTACCAAGTGTTCCCCCCTTACTTCAGGTTGGATCAACGGAGGCACTAAAGTGGCGAACGCACGGGCTGTAAAAGAAAGAAGAAACAAAAAACACAACCCTGGCAAAAATGTCGTATAGTTACGGTTAATGATGAGCGCCGGAAATGTAATATCATTTTAAATGAGCCTATTTATTCGTGTGTAAGTAAGGAAGTCTATCTTCCTTTATATCGTGTGTAGATCTAATTAGAAGATTGAAGTTCAATCATTTTGATATGTAATATGATAGGTTGAATACCTTGGTGCGCACAGCTGTTGTGACCTATCAAGGAGAAAAGGCACATAGATGTACAAATAAATACAACTACTAAGAAACTATTATAGTTCATAATACTAAAACTAATAACACGACCGATCATCGCACAGCACAGCAGCCCTATATCACACAAATTACCATATACATCTTATCATAAGTGTGAAATTGTGAAATATTAAAACATATATTATCACAGTCAGACACGGCGGTGCTTGAAGAGACATGTTGTTGTCGTTAGTCGTGTGGCCTAATTAAAAAGCCTGAAAAAAGAAGGTGATGAATGAAGCGGCAGTCACCGAGGAAGGACACATCTCCTGGTGCCAAGAGAGACGCATAGATTCATTTGATTTTTTATTTATATTTCTGCGTTGCTGCAATACTCACACACACACACACACACACACACACACACACACACACACATACACATACAAAAGTGGGTCAATGAGGATCGGGATTTGCAGAAACGAACTTTCAGACGTCGGCTGTTGTGCGTCTCTGGTTAAACATAGTTTTGTGATCGGATTCCCCAGTGCCAATTACTCATTAAAAATGTTTAACAACATTTTAATTGAAGAATTAATTACCTTCGGCTGGGCAAAATCCTCCTAAATTTCATCTTGGGACTCCTCAGACAGTGCAGTGAAACGCGGCCCTTGATGAATGTGTCAGAGGGAGAGAGAGTGAGAGTGTGCGACGGCAGCGGCGGCGACAACGCCTGGCGCGCAAAAATGACATCATCGGGAAACAGGAAACAGCGTGTGCTTCGCAAAACCCCCGAGATGCACACATCGTCACGGGCCGCGGCGTGAATGAAAAAAAAACAAAAACAGAATCAAACTTTAAAAAAAAAATCACATCCGTGAGCAAACGAGAGTCGGCGCTTGTCGCGTGCGCGGGGCGGTTTTGCTCGACAACATCGAGACGTGCCCCCGTGCCAAAACAAGCGCCGCTCACACCCTTTGCATTATTCAGAATGGGGTGCAAACATTTGCAAGTGAGTCACACGAAAAAAAAAAAAAAAAAAAGAAGAGAGAGAGGGAGGGAGGGAGAGAGAGAGACACAGAGAGAGCGAGAGATAGAGAGGGAGAGAGAGAGAGAGGGAGAGAGGGAGAGGGAGAAACGGTGAGAGAGAGAGAGAGAGAGAGAGAGGGTGAGAGAGAGAGAGAGAGAGAGAGGGTGAGACAGAGAGAGATAGAGGTAGTGAGAGAGGGGGAGAGAGAGAGAGAGACAGAGACAGAGACAGAGAGGGAGACAGAGAGGGAGGCAGAGAGAGAGAGAGAGAGAGAGAGAGAGAGAGAGAGAGAGAGAGAGAGAGAGAGAGGGAGGGAGGTAGTGAGAGAGATTCATCCGGAAATGGATAGTTGATAATATCATAGCAAACGATCTGAAACCCGGGCCCCTCTCTTCGCATCTACTTAGCCACTGAGCCCCCCCCCCCCCCCCCCCCCCCACAACCAACCCCCTGTTCTTTGAGTGTTACGATTGGTGCCAATTTTCCCACTAATCAAGTTCCTTTTGTGGTCGTCAGTGCCCACACGCTCAAAAGCCACAGACGGGCCAAGATGTTAGTGGGGAAGAGGGGAGATCGGAGAGTGGGGGGGGGGGGCTTTTTCCGACTTCCACACCTCTCTCTCTCTCTCTCTCTCTCTCTCCCTCCCTCTCTCTCTCTCTTTTTCATACTGTCTGTCCTTTGTCTCCTCATTTTTTGCTTGTCTTTTTTTCTTCTTTTTTTTTGCTCCTTGCCTCGTATTTAGCCCTTGCATTTGATTAGTTAATCGTCTCCCACCTCTTCCACCCCCCCCCCCCCCCACCCCCCACCACCCCCCACTCACACACACACACACACACACACTACTAGTGTTTCAGGTGGAGGCTCCGGCTCCTCATCCAACCAAGCTGTTCCTTTGGAAAGGGAAAAGGAGGCAGCTGTGTTTACAGGCCCGGCGCTGGCGTACATTTAGCTAAATCTATTATTCATATCGTTCAGTATCAGAGCGAGATCTCCAGCCACCTGTCTCGCTGACAAGCACCCCCCCCCCCCCTCCCCCCGCCGCCCCCCCTGCCCCCCCCACCTCCTCCATCCCCCCCTTTTGTGAGTTTTTTTTTTCTTTTCTGTTTTGGAGAAAATTACGCTCTTCTTGATTAATTGACTTTTTTTTCCTTTTTTTTTTACGAGTCCCCGCAGTAGCCCCGCCCCCCCCCCCCCCCAAGAGCCAGGGGGTACTTCAGGACCCCCCCCCCCCTCGCCATAGGACTTCGCTAGTCAATGGGCAAAATGTTTGGGAATCTGTGTAGGCGAAAAAAAGAGAAAAAAAGAAACCAAAAAAACGGAGACGTGTGTCGGGTTGAGGTTTGTTTACAGAGCCACGGCTGATGTCTTACTGCAGTGGGCCATTAGTTACAACCTGTCCCTTTTTTTTTTTGGTTTCCTTCCCTCTCTCTCTCTCTCTCTCTCTCTCCCTCTCTCTCTCTCTGATAGACACCCTCTGTTTCGCTCGGTCACCCTCTTCTCTATTCTCTCGCAGGGCGACCCTTGACCCCCGGCGCCATCCATGACCCAGGACTTAAAAAGGAAAGCGGAGAGCGCTTACGGCGCGCCGTACGACAAAAGGGACGTCCTGATACGGCGGCTTTCCTTTCTCACGTTCAACCCCCACCTGCCGACTCCGACTGCAAGCTATCTCGCGGCGTCCGTCTCTCGTCTGCTGTTTTTTTTTTTTTATTAACGAGGAGGTGCGTTGACGTTAAGAAGAAGCAATGATAAGCCCCCCCCCCCCACACACACCCCACACACCCTCCCCTGATAAGTATATAACGCGATTCATAATTTATAGAGATTCCCCTTTTTTATTTTTCGGCTTTCATCTTCGGTAGTTTGCATAAAAGTAATTACTCCGTAAAATAGTGTTCATTTAAAAAAAAACACACACACACACACAAAAAAACTGCGTTTCACGGCGCAAGACATCCAGCGCTGCTCAGGGAGCGCCGGGCGCGCGCGGGTAAGGGGGGAAAGGTAATGATGTGTTGTCTGATGTGCAGTTGGGTGGTTAGACGTCCGCAACCGGCAGCCGCAATCATTACCGAGCGGAGCATATGCTGTAAACAGGAGTCTGGTTCTGGGGGTCCGGGTGTTTCTTTTCGCATTGACAGCTCTCAGGCTTTATTAACCCCCGCGGTTCAAATCAAACCCACCCCATTTTGTTTTATTGCGGACGTTGGCTCTTCTCGAGTAAGGCTAGCGCTTTATAATGACCGCAACTTTTGAAGCATGAATAAAGCAGTAGCGAAATAGTGAATTCATAGTGATATTGATTAAAAAGATAATCAGATAATGGTTTATGAGATCATTTATAAAGTATAAGTTAATGATCTACAAAAAAAATTTCAAACGTGTTAATGACGCTTTATTATTAACACTATAACGCTGCAAATCATCATTAGTTCAGGTAGTTGGAAAGCATTATAAGGATAACTTGCAGGGACTTTTCAACCTGGACCCTATTTTTCCATCATTTTGGGTCTCAGGGACAAATGCGGACAACAATTCTGCAGTCGGTCCAGTATTGAGCGAGGGAACAAACGGGCAGCAATGTAAAACTATAGGGCATTAGCGCGCCGTCAATGTACTGTCCTCTAAAAGTGTTTGTGTCTCGTGTAAAAGTTATTGTGTCTAAACCATGTCTCGCCGAGGAGACTTCAGAGCAAGACTTCTCCTTGGTGAGACTGGGGTTAGACACAATCACAAACAGACCGGATCAAGCAAAAGGTAAAGACAAATGTTTTATTTCTCCGGAGGGATGCTTTCCATAATGTTGTAAGACATTTATAATCACAGACTGAGCCTGTCAGTGGCAAAACACCTCCTGAAGCCCTCTCACTCGATACTGGACCAATTGCAAAAATTATTGACAATACATGTATGTGCCTAAATGATGGGAAAATAGGGTCCAGGTTATCCTTGAAGTTATCCTTTAAGATTTGTGTGAGGTCATCTAAAGTGAGGACAATATATGCCTTACTAAGCATTTATAAATGGCATGTAAAGGCTGGATTGATCAATTCAGGTTTAGAAAGCATTAGTTAAGACGTTTGTGTGAGATCATCTCAAGTGAGGACTATTAATGCCTTACTAAGCATTTATGACGTTCAAAGGATAGACATGCCTCAAGTACCATTGTAGCAGTACCAAGTGATTAGTAGTTAGGCATAGATATTCCTCACTTTAGATAAGCTCACAAAATACTTAACTAATTATTTCTAACTACCTGAACTGTTAATGAAATGCAGCATTGTTAAGTGTTTATAAAGCATTATTAACACATTGTAGTTTGTAAATCATTAACTTACATTTTATAAATTATCTATTATCTCATTATTGTATTCATAATTTATAACTGATTATGAATTGCTTACTACTGAGTATTCATGTAGGACCGATGCTTTGCTACTTTATGCTCACTACTTGATACTCACTATTTACTACCACTTTTTTTATGCTTGAAAGTTGCATTATAAAGTGCTACTTAAGATAAAGTTGTTGTTTTTTTATCATTGAGAGCCATTGACACTTAATAACTGAATGTGAATGAAATGTCAAGAATCTGCTTGACATGTATAACTTGAACCTCAAATGCGATTACAGCATTTGAGTAAGACATTGTCCCTGGGTAGGAACCGGCAACACTACTTTAGTTTAAACATGACTATTGTTGGGGGGGGGGGGAAACATATAAATAAGCAGGACGGAAAACACATTGCCCGCCATGCGAGTCTGTTTTCAATAACCCCATTCGATTAAAGAGTTGTGGCAGGAGCTGTGCCGATGGGTGGGGGGGCGAGGGGGGGAAGGGGGCGGTGAGGTGTGAGGTGCACAGACATAAATCAAAGCGGTCCAAGGAATAGTAATCCTGGCTGAACATTTTGGACTGATTGATATAAATAACATTGTCCTCGCCATCTGTCCAAACGCGAGACCTTTCCCGTTAGTGTTGAGCAGCGAGCGGCAGAATAATTAATGAATGGTGTCCTTTGTGTTTGTAATAAAGAGGAGACAAATTATGCTATAATCCAACTGCCGGGCCGTTTGTCACCGCCAAATAAAATGTCAAATAAAAGTGAGGTTTGGGGGTGTGTGGGGTTTGGGGGTGGGGGGGGGGGGGCAGCAGTATTTGTTTAATGGACTGCAAGCTACCTGCTCCACTGCTTGACAGCTTGTTATACAAGATCCACTTGTATAAGAAGCTGTCTGATTGGTGTGGATTGTTGTTGGTTGTTTTGTTTAACCAATGTTGCCTTAGGGAACGCCTTAGAGAACATGTATTTACGAAATAAAATCGTATTAAATTACATCAAATCATCTATTTTTTTAGACTGCAATCAAACAAAATAAAAAAATAAAAAATATATATGTTTATATGGACAGTTGGTCCTAGACAAATCTAACCTATCACTGGATCCTGAAAACCAAGAGAACCTACAAAAAGTTGCAGTGTTGTGATCAGTATTCATTGTGAGAAACAACTCCTCAGGTATTCATAACCTGAGATCAAGGTGGGATTGCCATCATTGATCGGCAGAAACACCTAAATTGAATTTGTATCCCTACTATCGGCGCCCTTCAAAGTGCCTATCATTAAAATTGTAGCCCAAAGCTAAGTCTTAAACCCCAGGGTCCATGGCAATGGCCAAAAATGCATTTCATTTTCAAATTAGGATTCCTGTCACACAATTGTGACTTACCTGTAAGAAAGCATTGATTTCAGAAAGTTGGGAGATGAGAAAACTTCCCAGGTGGCACAAATGGTGAAGAATATTATCGCCTCAACAAACCAATGACGATCTAGGTTGGATCCACACCTGCAGGTTAATTTCAAGTGTCCTCCATTTTATAGGGTTCTTTTATTGCTGTATTTGGAAGAGATTAAGGGTTGCATTCAAGGATCTTCATAAAGCTTAGATTGATTCTGCTTAAAGCTGTACTCCCCGCACAAAAATACACACTTTTTAGGTAATTAGTAGTAAAAACAACCACCTTAGATCGCTTTTTCGAACATTATTCGGCAACAGCATTACAAAGGAGCATACGCTACACATAGTAAAACATGCAGAGCATTAGCTTAAATGCTAACCCTGCTACCCAGCAAAAAGGACCTTGCGTTACTCTCAATCACACAAGATCCCTTCTTCTTCTGGGTAGTGGGGTTAGTAAGCGAGCAAGCAAGCTGTGTGTAGATGAAACAAAGTGAAATTCACGTCCAGGAAAAATCTGGAAGACAAGGACGGTGCTAAGGAGGGACGCCTGCCAAACGAAGAGTCTTTAAAAAAACCTTAACCTTGACAGGAGAGAGTGTGTGCTCTGGAGTATCGCCTCCAGGTCTATCAATCACCCTCCAAATTAAAGGGGAGGTGAGGCATAGGTTGTTTTTTTTTGTCCTCTCTTCTCATTGCGCTAATATCGTCGGCCGTATTTTGACACCAGACCCCAAGCGAGTCGAGTCTCACATCAGATTGTCTTTTGTAAATCGACGATGAGGACATCACCCAGAAGATTGCGGAGGAATCGTCTAGCCAGCTAGCTTAGCGGGTTCATTCTGCCCACGTTTTTTGATTTTTTTTCCCCCCATGATCCCTCAGAGGGGGCCCCGCATTATCCTTGCCAACAAAAGGAGAAGTGGCTTTGTGCAATCAACATCGTTCTGTACATATTAAACAGCGACAATACTCTGAAGCCCCGGTTCCTTTTAATTAGAGGGGAATTTGATCATGCAGCGCCCATCTCCCACGGCTCCTCTGATGTTAATAAAACAAGCTGTACCTTTGCGAAAAAAAGTGTGTGTGTGGGGGGGGGGGTGCTTCCTCTTTCAGGAAAGGATCGAAGGAGGAAGGAGGAAGAGAGGTGAGGCGGAGGGCGAGGTGTAGAGCATCGACAAACAGACTGCGGCAGAGGGTCTCTAGGCGGCTCAAAACTTCGGGGAGGTGTCAGGCGAGGAGACGCTTGTGATCTTCCTCCGTGTCGAGACACGCTGTATAAAGAGGGTGGAGAAAGAACAATAATATACGAATAAAAAGATGAATCTCCTGGATATCACGTAAGTTCGTCAGAGGGGAATAACGGGTTTCAGTAGCGCCATACCGCTACCTATCTTTATAATGAACAGCTCCTTAGTGCTGTGGCACATCAGCG
>JAOPHQ010005186.1:42500-106405 GCA_030340625.1 Merluccius polli
GTAACACACAGTGAACACAGTGTCCCGCCCGGCATGGAGTCCCCGCCTCCGCCGCCGCCTGTCATCGGTATACCTGCACTCCTAATGGTTCCCCCCGCACCACAGCTCCCGCGCTATTGGTTGGCGTTCCTGAAGCGAGAGGGGAGGGCGGCGGGCCCCTGAGGTGGTGATTTTAAATGCCAAAACAAACAGGGAAAAAACCCACAAGAAAAAAACAAAGCTCCGGATGAGAGTTGTATTCCAGCTCAAAGGGCCCATCAATGTACTGTATATCACAATTACGACTCTAATCTACAAATCTGTGTGTTAAACAGGTGGGGTTAAGTGTACATAGAGCGGACCTATATATTATATATATATATATATATATATATTCTACCAATCTTGAGTCTGTGAATATGTAACTGTAGACAAAGGTGTTCATATTAGCAGTGATTATTTTGCTATTGACTATCTAGTCTGTCTCTCTAGCATACGGTAGATGTGTACGGAGTATGTTGTCATTTACGAATTAAGCTCTCGAATTTTAAGTGTACTTTTGAAAAAAAAAATTGGACTGGTTTTGGAGCGAATAAACTAGTAGTTTGGTCAGAAGGTGGCGGTATAGGCTGCGTTACGCACGGCTGTAATGAACAGTAGAAGAAGTAGATAGTGGCATCTGTTGCCGTTTTCCATCTAAAATGGCTGTGATGTTTTTTTTTTCATGGATGGAGACCGAGAAATATTTCGGTCTCCTCATCGGTCCACACGTACCCGTTGTCGCTAGCAGCCATGTTTTCGTGAATACCCGTGACGACGGCGACAGCGGAAACAGCTGATCGGTTATGTGAGTTAAATGTTCGCTGTGGCAGAACTTATTCGGCAACATTTTTTCTTTGGTGCATTAACCCTTTTGTGAAAAAGCAAAGCAAGCGTTAAAACTTTTTTGGGGGAATTTGAGTTTTTGCGAATACGTTTTTTTTTCCGAATTTCGCCGTTTCCGTCAACCTTTTACAATGCGATAGGCCGACTTCAACATGCACATACAAATACGTTGGTAGAAACACAGCTAATGAGTCACAGAGCGACCCTGATGCTTCGAAAGGACGACATAGAGCTACGCCTGCCTCTTCTTTTAAACTCGAAAAGGTTAAACTCAGTTTTCTCCCAAAACAGTTCAGATATCCTTCTCTTCTTTCACACAGCGAGTAACTAACTAAAACGGCTTGTTGGTCGACTCTTGGAGGAAAGCGGTTAGCCTGCAGGGAAACAGAGACACTTCTCCTGCGAGTGGGTCCAGGATTGTAAAAGGTCCAAATGTTTGCCTTGTAAACGGCAGCACTGCAGCCTTGAGCACTTCATCGATACAGCCAACGCTCGCAGGACATAAGGGGATTATCACCAGCAGCAGATGTTAAGCCAGTGAAACTGAACAGAATCAATTATGTCTTAGTGTGTGTGTGTGTGTGTGTGTGTGTGTGTGTGTACAGTAGCACAGTGGCTGAGTCAAGAGGATGACTTTATTCAGAGTGCATGATGAAGAAGTAAAGACCTAGGTGAGGCCTTTAGCTGGCACTGGCACTGTACATGAAAACGTACCAAAGCATATATGGAGGTAAAATTGAAGTGATGATCAAGTTGGTTGTGGGACAGGACAGTGTTATATTTCTCATTTTTTTATGTCTTTTTTTAAATATTTTGCACATACTCTCTCTTACACACACACACATACATAGAAGGAGAGGCCATTTAACGTATTAGACCAAAGTGCCAGCAGGAGGGGGAGACCAGAGAAAGAGAGAGAGAGAGAGAGAGAGAGAGAGAGAGAGAGAGAGAGAGAGAGAGAAATCTCCTTTCACACCAATGATGGACTGCTTTCATTTCTCACGTCTGTCGGGTTTCCCAAGAACAACATGAAGAACCTCACCACGTACCTGGGAAAACTAATTCAGCAATCGGCGAACAAACAAAAGCAAAAACAAAACACTGATCGAGGAATTAGGTAGGTAACCACTTTAAACTAACCTGGAATGATGGATGCCGTGGCAACTCCCCAGGGGTCAGGGGTCACTAGCTCACCCCCCCCCCCCCCCCCCCCCTCCCCCTGCAAGCAGAATAAGATAGATGATGGTCGGGAGCCCCCTCGCCCACACTGTTCACCATGCCTTGTTTACAAGCCATGGTTTCATGTCTCATAAGACACCTGATTGGCCAACTCAGGATTAATGGCGTTTACTGGCGAGCAGCTCTGCTTTTTGGCTTGTAGCAATAAAAGAGAATGGGATTCAAACCACAAAATTATTTAAAACATTTATAAATGTGTACACTACTGATTTTTTTTAAACCTGGCTTTTATCATTTAATTTATTATTACACGTTTCGACACTTTATTTTCTTTATTAATTCTTGTTTGCGCTGCGAAAACCCTTAAAAAAAAAAAGAAGCCTTTTTGTCTCCAAAGACACAAGTAAATCCCTGCCAGCTTAGAGCTTTTCATTTGAAAGTAGTCGTCCAAATATGCCAGTGCTTCTTTTTAAGTCTCATTTCACTTTGTAATCGAACATATTACTCAAACACACACACACACACGCGCATACACACACACACACACACACACACACACACACACACACACACACACACACACACACACACACACACACACACTTCAGAGGTGTCTGATGGATGGTGGGTGAGAGGGGACACCTCCTCATCTAACCCTGGTCATGTATTTCGCTGGTAAAAAAAAAAAAACAACCCAAAAGAAACAAGAGCAGACAAATCGCAGGCGATAGCAGCAAGTGTGGGTGTGCTAACGCTCTCGGAGGCTGACTCAGCAATAACCATGTTACAAATGACTCTGGTGGTGGAGAGACACCCGCTAACCATGCTCGTTCACCCCTTCGGCTCGGTTTTTGAGAATCATTCCGGTTGTTGGACTGACCGAGGCTTCTTGCTCATTGGCTTGGACCGTCTTTCTACAGTGTCCAATTAGATTGGGCGTTGTTACTACAGTATCCAATCAGATCAGACACAACCAGAGAGGCTTCTACCAGTTGGATGCAGGTAAGCGCGCGAGGGAGCGGACGAATGCGAACCCCCTACGATGCACTTGTTTCCATCTCTTGTCGTAGAGTAATGAAGTCATTTAGCGAGCATTAACTGGCGACAATATTTTCACGAGGATAGATTACCCCATGCCTAGCAATATTCTAGGTCTATTTTTTCCCTCACATTTATTATTATTATTATTATATATTATATTATTTATTATATTATTAAACTATGCACACAAGCTAGTCTTCATGTGCTAGATCAGGGGTGGAGAGGGCCACTACATTTCCAAACACACTCACAACTGCACTCTCACCAGTAGCATACTGTAAAGCCCATCACTCAAAAAGGCTATAATAGTAACAAATGTAATAATAATAATAATAATAATAATAATAATAATAATAATACAAAATAAATAGCAATTATTATTTATTGTACATTTTTTTAATTTAATTTCAAATGCATTTAGTAATGCTTCTATTACATTTATGAACTTAAATAAAGATGCACTGATTAACAAACAAACAAACATCTGCTACATATGCATTTCCGTGTATTAGTTCAGTGTACTCAAAATATCCAAAAGTAAACAGTTGAATGCATTTCCATTTAGTAATGCTTCTATTAAATCCCATCTCCCATCTCGGCTGAAAGCAACGATTCTCTTGGTCAACTTTTCTTTTTTGGGCGCTCATCTTTCTGACCTTTGCTCCTGCCACAAGTATGTCATTGGCCGGCAGACAACGTAACGTAACGTTACAGAAGCACTGGAGGATTATGGATCATGTAAACTTTTTTTGTATCAATATTCGGATATTGACCCATTAATTGACCATTAAGTGAAGCTGGGGGCCGCATGTCCATGCCCATGTCTGTTCTTGATGTTCATTTTGTAACAATGACGTCCTCCCCTGAGAATAGCACTAGAGTATTGTAAAGAGTACTAGAGTAGAAATGTCTTAATGTCTTGAAACTAGTCTTAGTTAGTTTCCTAAGACTAGTCATTTGTCTTAGGAAATCATTATTATTATATTAAGTTATTTGGAACCAGTTGCCAGGTTATGGGCCCAAAAGACAAAACAATGATGTTTTCACTTTGGGAGAGACTAAACGGACACAGGTGACATAGTTGCGTGCACCCGAGATATGATTGATGATATCTCTAACCTAATACCTAAACTTAGCCTGATACCTCAACTTAACCCTCTCAGCTGTGTCAATTTAGTCTCTCCCTTTCATGTTTCCAAGGTCTTGCAAAATACATTTCTAGAATTAGGAGACAGTAACCTGAAGCCTTGACATAATTACCTGTGCCTTGGTCTTTCTGTCTGTCCGGGAAACTAGCACACT
This sequence comes from Merluccius polli, assembly GCA_030340625.1. NCBI lineage: Eukaryota > Metazoa > Chordata > Actinopteri > Gadiformes > Merlucciidae > Merluccius > Merluccius polli. Next base: position 46,887 of record JAOPHQ010005186.1, read on the forward strand.
GACGCAAAAGACAAACACATGCACGCACATTTTTTCCTTTATCTTTTTACAGAACGGTCAGCAGAAGAATGAGAAAAGAAAAAGAAAAAAAACACGCCGCGCCATACGGCGTCAAATCTCCCAGGATTCAACCTCACAAGCTCCGACAGCCCATAATCGCCCGGCACTTACACTGCTTATCCGGCTTCACCGAGTGCCCGTCAGAGAGAGAGAGAGAGCGAGCGAGACTGAGGGAGAGAGAGGCTTTAATCAGTGCATAATGAAACCTGACAGTCACCTACAGCAAGGTGTGGGCCCCCATGTGGAGCCCCAGTCAGATCACTGGCCCCGAGCCGCAGCAGAGGAGCTGCCAAGGCATTAATATTAATCATCCTAACAGGGCGGGAAGACGGCGGATCGGCATGCACCGCAACATAAATCCTCAGCGCTCGGAGGGGGGGGTTGGGGTTGGGGTTTGGGGGGGGGGGGGGGGGGGGGGGGGGGGGGGGGGGGGGGGGCGGGGGCACTAGCTTGCTGCCTAGCGTCAGTGCTAAAGCGCGGTTACGCTAACATCAAGGTAGCATGTCGCCGGGACCCGCGGCGCTCTATTTGAAGTAGGTAAGTAGGGGGGGGTGGGGTGTGAGGGAAGTCAGGTTTTTGTTCTCGTTAATTAGGCTGTTTGTAGCAGGTCTAGACAATCCTCCCTGTTTCGACGGTTTGTCTCTTGTCTGTGTGTGTGTGTGTGCGCGTGTGTGTGTTTGACTCCTGTTCCTAAATCCTAGCGCAATTTCAAGTTCTTAAAACACTCTTTTATCACCTTATCGCTTTCCTTAGGATCTCAGGTCCCTCGGTCCCTTTTTCCCTAAGCCTAAGTAACCCCCTGCGTTTGCTAAAAGCTGTTCATTCGGTGCAACGCCTTTGTGTCCCCCCTGCTAGCCCTCTATGCCGATGATACGCGAGTATTCATGAGGAGGGCCGGCGATATACTGTATACAGTACAGTGGTCTCGGTGTACTTGGGGTGAAAAGGCTGTAAGTAGCTCTAGGGAAAAAGAAAGTATTAGTGTGATGGTTGACCTAATGTAATGCAGTGCAATGATGGCTGAACCAGCGTATGGAGAAAACGCCATCTGCTTCCTGAACCTGACTGTGAGACATCACTCTCCCCCTGTGCTTCGGCAGATTATTGGTCGACCCCATTACCCCATCGCAGGACAGCGACTCAGAGGGGGGTCCTGACCAGCTAGTGTGGCCAGGGGGATAATATAGGAATGGCGTGGTGATGGAGGTGGTGGGTGGGTGGGTGGGGGGGGGGCGGCTTGACGGTCCGTACCGTGACTGAGTATGTGAGCCTTATCGGCCCCGCTGCCACGCCATGCCACACGCGGTATTACTTTACCGGCGAGAGGCGATCGGAGAGCGGGATAAAGTGAGCGCGGGGGGGGGGGGGAGCGGGGGGGCAGGGGCCTCCACCGCCTCCCTGCTCATTCCTCCCAAGTAGGGGAGCCAGAGGAGATAGCGCTGGGCGGCCCTGTTGGAGGGAATCAGATAGCAGCTGATGAATCCATGGTTCTCTGTTTCACTTGTGGTGGGGGGGGGGGGTAAGTCACAGTTTCAGTGTTGTTATTAACCCCTTTTAATTGAACCGTTAAGCCTGTCCCCAAAACAACACCCCAAAGGTACCCGTGTCGGGTACTGTGGCGGTACTTTGGCGGGTTTTTTTAAGTGCATTTAAGGGGCGTCATCAACACATCCTCAGCTACTTCGGACTACTCGCTTTATGTGTGCGTCTGTGGGACGGCGTCAGCTTAATGTTGGACGAGCAGAGGTCTCCGGGCGGACAAATGAAAAGACAGTGGCAGTCGCGGCATGTAACCCGCAGTAACCTTTTGTCACAGTGGCACAAATGGAGAGAGGGAGAGAGAGAGAGAGAGAGAGTGACGAAGAGAGAGGAAGAGGAGGAAATGGGCAAAGAGCGTGTAGGCGGAGGGGCGGGGGGGGGGCGGGGGGGGGGAAAGACCCACACTCAGCAGCTTTCAGGGTCCGAGATGTGAAAAATTGACAGGTTGATTTATCATCGTGGAAACAGAGCCACAAAGTACAATTTTCTACCTCAGCCGCAAACAATAATTCATAATGATGTCATCTTCGGATAGCAGACATTTGCGCCGCGCGGGCCTCGCCGACGAGAGCCGCGGTAATAAATGTCAGGTTTTCTGCAGGTAACTACTTTAAAAGCCATTAGGAGGAGGGGTTAGGGTGGTGATGAAGGATACGGCAGGAGGCTCATATGTTGTGATAACAACTCTCTTTTCCACAGATGAAAACGTAGAAAAATGAGCGTCTCATTTTATGGTTGGCCGGGGTGGGGTGAGGGGGGAGGTGATCGGGGTCTCAGTGACATAAACGGGTTATGTCAATTAAAATACCGCCGGGCCACACAACAACAACCACCCACCTCCACACCTCATCTCAGATAGGTTATAGCAAAGCCTCTCGGATTAAACGCGTGTTGTCGTTACAGGATCTATGAACAAAAGCGAAGCCGCCGCAGTAATAGTAGGGGAGACGCATGCACTCATGAGCTCCAACGGCTATTGAATCTCGCTTGTGTGCGCACCATATGAAAGAAAAAAAAAGACCCCTGACGGATATTAAGAGTGGGTGAATGCGAAAAAACAACAACATGCAGTGCACCATTATGTGGCTCACGTCAAGCCTCACTGTTGACCTTTCAACTGAAAATACTCTGAGAAACAAACAAGCAAACAGCCATGCATCACTTTTTAATGGTATGTCAGAGTGTGCACCCCCAAAAGCGCGTCGGCTGCTAATGCCGCCGTTGTTGGGAGACACTTTTTAGCGCACATGGGCAGATTGCATGGAGGGCTAATGATCTCAGAGGGATCTTGGACTTGGGGGGGGGAAAGGGCTGCCGATTTATTTACAACTTTTCTCGCGTTCGCGTTCCTCAAAGTATGAGATGTACAATTACAAGACATAGCATATTGAACATAGAATCTAATACAGAAACAAACGCCCCCAAACAAAAAAAAATAAAAACTAATACTTGTAAAGTATTAGTTTCAACCAAAGAAGATTGGTCCTGTGTATATTCAACAGTGATATCTTGGAGAATATTGGATTCTTGCTGCATTCGATGTCATCCATTTTGTTGTATGAAAGGGCTCATAAAATTCTGTGGTTGATTTTTTACTTTTAATTTCTCTGGGGAAGTCAGAAAGGCATATAGGCAGAGGCATATAGGCATATATGTATATATATATATTTTTTTTTAGAACACTTTTTTATTTTTTAAAGAACGCTTAAAACTGTTCAGACTGAAACCACGGTCAGATGGCTATTAGTTTGTTATTTGCATAGATTCACATTCATGACAACAGAATCCACACTTTTGAAAGTGTGGATTCTGTTGTCATGAATGTGAATAATAAAAAAATATGCAAATAAAAAATAAACACATTTTTCGCGTGCACCGAGGACAGGGGGCCGATGGGGCCAGACGAGTCTGAAGGTAGGGCGTGTGTATGTTCTCTGATGGCTGGAGGCGGGTCACAGCCCCTCAAAGATGAGGGGGGGGGGGGGGAGAGCCTCCTGTCTCCTTGAGTGAAGTGGGGACCTGAGAAGTGGGGACCCGAAGCTATGTGCTGATCTCCACAGACCCTTCTGTGCCAGGGGCCCCAGGTACGTGTGTGTGTGTGTGTGGTTAATATCTTTGTCCATGAGTAAAACAATGCTTTGCTAGAGATTAAGACTGCTAACAAAAAACGAATGGTATCCTAAAGATAGTTCATTTTTTTAGCAACCATTTTGATTTACAATATTTTTTATGTGAACTCAAACATCATATATTTTTATATATATGAAAAATATATAATATTTATATTATATATTTTTTCTCAAACTGTTTTCAGACAGGGCCCAGTAGTGCTTGACCCTCAGCCTCTGGGGCCCTCTGAGACCTATAAATAAACGTGAATATATACAGAACTTGAATTGCCAAATTAACATGAATAATGTCAAAAATTACATTTGAGATGTTTTGACTGCAAATTTCTGGTGGGTCAGTGAGTAGTTGGCTCACATATCAGCAAACGGGAAGCGCAGGTTTAAACAGTATATAATCTAATATAACATTTTTCGGATTATGGCCCAGTAGCCACATGCTCCACAGCCCGGTGTTGGGCCCCAACCCATGGTTTGAGAAACGCTGATATAGTTCATGTTTAGTTATTTTACATTTTATACTAATATTATTTTATCTTCTTCAACTAGAACTAAAAATGCATTTTTTTTTTACATAAGCTGTAAGTATGTGAGGTGTTTCGGTTTTCGATGCGTTTGAGGGTTATGGAGGAGGAGTAGCCATTGTGGTGGCATTATGTAGCAACACAAAGATAATCATCTACCTCCAATCTGCATTTTGATTAAAGCACAGCACCTTCAGCTGCCCCCTCCACCACCTCCAGGCAAATGGATCAAAGCACTCGATTAGCAGGGGTCCTCGCAAGGACCCCCAGGGCACACCCGGTACGCCATCTCGGAGTCTGCCTGTTTAGGTCCCAAAGGGAACATGGGGTAGCCTGTACAATTCAAATCAAAATTTGTGATACTTTTTTATAAAAAGCATGTTAACACATACAAGGTTGGTGAATTAAACAGCACGTAATAAAAAAAGGTATATACTATATTATATATTTTTTACTTTAAAAAAGAAGGGTAATAATAATAATAATAATAATAATAATAATAATAATAATAAGGATTACTTGAACAGTGATAGTAAAAGTGGATGAGTGTATGTGTGTGTGTCTTTAATTAGAAACCAAAGCATTACCTGGCTCCTACAGAGAGAGAGAGGAGTGGAGTCGTAGCACTCAGTGATGCCAAGGGGCCACTGACACATCATTATACAGCGCAAGGGGAGATCCACGGGCCCCATCTCATTATTGTCAATGGGACTCCGCTCTGATTGGCTCAAACTGGCCTGACATGTCTGGTGGTTTGACAGGAAGGAAAGGATGTAGGAAGTTTGGTTCATTAAAGTGAAAAGTAGCTGGAGATGTTGGGGACGAGTTTGAACTTGTTTTTCCCGAGGTTTGATGATGAGCTGATGAAATGTTTTGCTGGAGAGTAAAGTAAAGAAGGAACATGTGTTTCGGTTCTCGTTGGAAACTGGTTTTGGTCTTTGACAATATAGAAAAATCGAACAAATTTAAGTAATAGGCCAGTTTATTTAAGGCCAGTTATTAAATGTTGCGTGTTTTTTTTTCTGTGAGAAAAAAGACATTACAAGTGAGTCTTGGACTAAGTTGCAAAGGCCATCTCCCAAACCCCGAAGATCAGTAAAAACATCCAGATTTGAGACCATTTTACAGTATGCAAACTCTATCCTTTCGTTTGCCTTGAAAACGCATGACATTTTATTTTTTTAATTAAACGCATGAAAAACAAGTGAAGTAAAGAGGAAGGAAAGAAAGTTAGGATCAACGAGAGACAAGAGAACGACAGACCTCCATCCATGTCTCTGTTTTTGGCTTGACAGAATCCACACTGTGCTAAACTTGCCAGGACACCCCCGTCCTCCTCCACCACCCTCAACACCACACACACACACACACACACACACACACACCGAAATTGGCCATGGCCACTGTGGCAGATTTTTTTGTACCAGGACCATGTGGCAGTGCCGGGGTCCCCCAGGGGACATTGTCAAGCCCACCGTGTTGCAATTGCACCTTCTGTGCAGGTGGCCCCCGTTGGCCCCCAGCTTGCTTGCTGCCGCGCCGCACCAGTAATGACCCACCGGTGGCGCTTCGTCAGATCCGCGCCAGATGGATCATTCTGTCCGCGTGTCAACTCCACTACCTCCGTTTTCTCTCTGAATTAAACGTCCCCGTCTTGTATCATCGTCAAGGTTGTCACACGGTGTATATATGTGTGTGTGTGTGTGTATGCCGAAGCTGGGCATCAACTCTGTTCTCTGGAGTTTTCAAGGCAAAAGTGCCCCCCCGCAGTGCCCCCAATGCTATCCAGATTTAGGCAGACGATGGAGATTAGGATCTTTTAACTTTAGGTTGTGAATGATCACACAACACATTCAACAGCTCAGGCATGCGTCGGTCACCTTTTTACTTTATACCATCTACAGTTGAGTACATGTACCATATCAGTAAAACACGATTATATTTTACTGTTATGGATTTGAAAGAATACCAGATATTATTGGTTTAATGATGTAAAGATGTGTTTTTTTGTATCATAGACCTGTACCCCGCAAGACAGTTTACCTCTGAGAACGTACCTCTGAGATCGACTTTCTCAAAAAACACCACACAACACAACCATTCAGGAAAAAAAGAGCGATTTCAACAATATATCATCACAGATCTTTCACACTTTCACTGTTGACCTTTTCACACATGTAAACGTGTTAGATAAAATATGATAGCATCAAACTGTAGTCCACTGTTCAAACCGTTGTATCGAGAAATACTCGAGCACAGAAGACCTATCCGCCGACAAACTTTAAATGAGAAACAGAGCGCGCACTAACAGCACACGATGCGCTCGGCTAAAGCCTCCATCAACAAGACTGAAATAGAAGGAGGTACTGGGTTATGGGAGTATTGTACGCTGGCATCCAGCCCGTCCCTCTGATGAACCAGATGCAATGTGTGTGTGTGTGTGTATGTGTGTGGTTGCAGAAGGACAAACTGAAATCGCAACACAGTGACCCATTTCACTGCTGTGCGCCACTGGGAATGGCAGGTTTCCCCGCGCCCCCCCCACCCCCCCCAACTTTAAACCATCAGAAAATGTAGGCCTCCCCCCTCTCTCTTTGTTTCTCTCTCTGTCTGTCCCTCTTTCTCTCGCCTTGCTTTTTACAACAATGTGTCATCAACCAGTGCATTGTGAAGATGTGGTGCAGTATGCACATGGTACAGAACAGGAAGAGTGAGAGCAGTCCGAGCCGCTCTCCTCTCTTAACCCCCCCACACCCACACCCACCCCCCCCCCCCACACACACACCCCTTTTCCATCTCCATCTCTCCTCGGAGCCTCCTCATTAGGAAAATCCTGACTCATTAACATGCCATCGTTTGATCTGAATTACACTCCAAACCGCACCAAATTAGGATCATCTGTGAATGTGAAACTTTTCTCTTTTTTTTTTCTGTGTCTCACCCCCCCTCCCAAACCCCCCCCCCCCCCCCACGCGCCCCCCCCCCCACCCGCCCCCCCTCTCCATCCTCATGTCTGGCACGGCCCAGGCAGCAAGCTCTGGAGACCACATGTTCGAATGATTTGGGGGGAGGCGTCCTCTAGAGACCTGAGACCGATCCACAGCTACCCCCCCCATCTCCTTCACCGACTCTTCCTCCCTCCCCTCACGTGACGAGAGGGACCAGAGTCGCCCACAATTATCCTGGTATCTGATCTTACACCCATCATCATCATCACACACACACACACACACACACACACACACACACACACACACACACACACACACACACACACACACACACACACACACACACACACACAGACAACACAGACAACACACACAGACACACAAGCACACATCCGATGCCTAAATTAGAATGACTCTTGTGTGACGGCTTGGATGTACAGGCAGTGCATTAATTACTGCAATTCGTGTGTCTGGGCCTTAGCTCCTGGCCGGCCCTTATTATGTATTCATGCCCTGGTAATATACATCATCTCTCTCTTCCTCGTCTCCTCTGTTGTTTAATGCTTTCTCTTTTTCTTCATTTTATTCAGGCATTTCATTCCGGAGATTTTGATTAATTCGCCTTTTGAACTCCTTTATTTTTTACATAATTGTGTTGTGTGTGTGTGTGTGCGCGTGTGTGTGCATGCGTGTGCATCTTGATGCCATCAAAAAGTGTCCAATAGCTCTATTACTCTTTAGAAAGAGAGAGAGAGAGAGAGAGAGAGAGAGAGAGAGAGAGAGAGAGAGAGAGGGGGAGAGAGAGAGAAAGAGGGAGAAAGACAGAGACAGAGAGACAGACAGTCAGAGAAAAACAATCTTTAAACACAGTCAAAAAAAGATTGCGATATTTTTTGCCAAGCCTCTGTTGTGGTTTGACTATGATTTATCTTGCAGTGTGTGTGTGTGTGTGTGTGTTTTCCTTCCTAAATCCTCCAAAGCCTGTATTCAATAATCCTGTGTCTATCTATGGTGTCCATAGCCAGGTTATTTGACTCTCTCTTTGTGGTCTAGGTGCTCTGAGAGAGATTTTGTCCATCAACTGTACCACCCCCCCCCCCCCCCCCCCCCCCCCCCCCCCCCCCCGTCTCCCCTCAAAAGAAAAATAACCCCTCTAATTCACAACAGTTGTTTCAGACTCTGGCTACTGTGGTTCTTGACAACTCTGTAGTCATCCTACACAGAGAAAAAAAACACAGTTTTATCTCAAAAGTGGACTTTTTTTCGTTTTTGGGTTTTTTTTCTAAACATTTTGGATTGATACCGACGTGATTAGGCAACGGCCATCTTGCCTCCCATGATTCAAAACCTGGGAGGCCATGTGAATGTTTTGCGTGCCAAATGAGCACGAGTCTGCTTTGACAGAAGGGCTGTGATTGTGGGATTTAAAATGTGGGTATGTATAGGAAATAGGATACGTATGCCGAACTCAGCTCTGATGGGCTGCGGATATACTGTACGTTTTCTCCAGCAGTAATCTGATTTAAAAAATATCAACTTGTGGGTCGCTGTCTTGTTTTTTTTTGTTGGGTGAAACGTTTTGATTAAGTTCAAGTGCAGACATATTGACACCGCGTTGGCAGGGCGAAGCAGCATTTTCAGAAACATCGGACTCCAAAAGCGCGGTTCAGAAACATTTGTACCAATTACGGATGATAACGACAGCCCTGGCATGACATGTCGCTTTTACATGACCTTCAAACTGCCTTCAAACTTCTGTAGTCTTCAGTAACAGAATTAAAATGATTCTGCTAAAGTAAAGTCATTGCGGTCCACAAGAATTGAGCACCACTGAACACCTCAAGTATGATCAAAAGATAAGACAAGAGTCCACATGGCCATATGATCCTGAGCTTATAGTAAACTTATTTAAAATTGTATTACTCTCATTTATGTATTGATGTATTTCTCTTAGTATCGTATCAAAAAACACAACACGTGTTGAAACAGCACCCGTTAACTTTCAGCGACTGATAAAAAGAAAATGGTTCCTCCGGGGGCCAAGTGTCAAAGGTGCCCTCCTCAATTTATTAACCGACCCCCCCCCCCCCCCCCCCCCCCCCCCCCCTAGAGAGAGAGAAGCCGCCTATGCTGACTCTGACACTGCAGGCATAAGGGGTGCGGGTGGGGTGTCAGCAGGAATGGCACGGAGAGGCAAGCCCCACCTCAACCCACATCCTGTCGCTGGCCGGTCAAAATGAGATGCTAATTAATCACCATTGGCATCCTTAGCAATAGCTGCCAGCTCCTATTTGGTGTATCAATCTGTTATGTGCTCAAACTGAGTGGTACAGTGGAGGGCGGGTGGGGGTGGTGGGATTCTGTTGCAGCGGCGCAGTTAACTCAGTGTCTGAGCGCGGTGCCCTACTATAAGCCCCCGGTACGGTGTACATATTAGGACATCGTCCAACTTCAGCATCAGAGCTCGTACTTCAGGCAATACGGCTTCAGGTCATGGGGAAAAAAGTATATCAGGTCTCGGTTGTACAAGACAGCATCGGGTCTCACTGAAAACGGCTTCAAATTCGGACAACACGGCCTCCGACAAAACGGTGTCAGAGAAGACGGTATCACACAAAAGACAACACGGCCTCAGACAACACGGCATCAGACAAAGCGGCCTCAGACCAAATGGCCTCAGACAACACGGCATCAGATAACAGATAACGGATGTACACTTAACTATGCATACGTAAAAACAATACGCAAAATTATGTGCATAGCTTGTTATGAGTGTACCAAGTCATGTCGGGTGTGGGAGATCGCCCCTTGATTCTTGATGGATTGATTGTTCCTATTCCTTTTAATTTGGGATAATGTGAAGACTATTCACATTATTTTATTTTTGGTTTTATAGCAACATATAATATATGTTGAATGTAGAATGTACATCGAATCATTGCATTATCTGTTGTCATAACTGTTGTCAGTGCAATAAGAACAGTCAAGTTTGTGTTTCCCCTGTTCACACAATGGTGTTGCCCGCTGACACGTGGAAAGTATTTTAGTACATAAACACTAAAACTTTATGACGTCATCAATGTACCTGTCTCTCTCATCAGTGTTCTATATACTATTATATGTTGCTATAAAATCAAAAATAGTCATATAGTCGTCACATTATCGTCGTCATATTATAAAGGAAAGACAATAAAACATCAGGGGATGATCTCCTCTACTTGACATGAGTTGGTACACTCATAACAAGCTCATGCTGCGCATATTTTAAGTAATTTACCCATACGTTTGCATAGTCAAGTGTACATCCGTGGTGGGAACATTCGAGTTTGATATCGGACACAGTTTTGTCCGATATATCGTATTCGTTGACTGATACCGTTTTGTCGAAGGCCAGGTTGTCCGAGTCTGAAGCCATTTTAAATGAGACGCGATGCCGTATTGTACAACAACCGAGACCATCAACTATCATCAACTCTCTAACTGCTTTCTAAATGAACCACTCTAGATGTTTTTTGTTTCTGGTCATCAATCGCTCGTTGCTTAGACATGTTGTATCAACAAGGAACTAGTAGTGTTCAATTTGCTGTTGAACAAATCAAAGAACAATTCAAGGATTTTCAAATTGTCATTTGTCAATGATGTTTACCAAGCACACATGTGATGTCCCAATGACTGCAACGTTTACAATGACTACCTCTGTATAATCTATAGAGGTTAAATAAACAAATTATTTGCTTACTGTATAGTCCAATTGTTTTCTTGATGTGACATGGACACCTGATGATCTGCTTGCTATTTGCCTAACAACAATCGTTTAACGGTGTTGCTATCCACAATTACTTAAAAACATTCAATGTATTCTTTGACAGAAATGATTTGTAACGTCCAAGAGCCGAAGTGTTTCAACTCTGTTGGGATATTCAATTTTGTGTGCCAAATAACCAACAATTGCTTTGTTCGGATCACACCCAGTTAGAAAGATTGCATGTGTATATTTCCAAACATTTTCTTCCATACATTTCTTGTTTGTGGTGTTTTAGTATCACAAAGTTCAACATCTGTGGCTTTCAAACAAACTCCTCTTTGCAGATGACACTACTCTCCACATTACACAGGTTTTGAGTGACAAGTGTTACTTTAGATGCAACCTGGGCTGTTCTGAGCCCTGCACTGACTTCACCACGATGGCACTAGTGCCAGTCATTAGCTAGAGATAATAACCAGGAGGTCAGGAGATTTAAAAAATGATCTCACCTTTTCCCCACTGTTCCTGTCAGCCACGTATGAAGTTGTGTTTGAGAGCGGTTTTGCGTTAATCAGTCGCATAATTGCCACTTGCCTCCGAGTGTGTGGGGAATAACACCAATTTCTTCCCCCAATCCCTCTTTGGGTAGAATTCACACTGGTCCAGAAGAGAGAGCTCTATTAATGTAAATCATTTTCATATGGAAATCTTGTATTTCGGTGTGTGTGTGTGTGTGTGTGTGCACACGTGTGTTTGTGTGTGTGTGTGTGTGTGTGGGGGGGGGGGGGTAGGGTTAGGTTATTTTTTGGGTCTGAAGGGTGAACAAAAAGTCCTTTTGTGCTAGTTTTCAATTGATATAGATCAAGCAATACAAAACAGTTTTTGTAGTATAGTATTATTATATAATATATACAAAATAGGTTACACAAGGTTAAATTCTAATTCATTTTCTTGGGTTACCATGCAACGGTAATTAAAAATTATTATAATTTATTTTTTATAAACATCTCTTCTTAACTGGTGTACATTGAGGGTTTATCCATGCGCGTCTGTTCCGACATTGTTATGTATTGAGCTGAAAACACAACGACCACTGCAATGTTTTGCAGACACCCATAGAACAAATTATTCGGGAGCTCCTTTTACATCTCCATGTTCGCTTTTCCTATTAATCCGAATTAAATAGGTGTTGGGCAAGCTTGTCAGCTAATACATCCTGTTTAGAACAATAACATTGTTTGAGTGTGTTTCATTAATAACAGGGGCCATCGCCACCCTTAGGCTACTTGTACATCCCCTAATAACGGCGTGTCAATGTGATTTATGGACACCGCCTAATAAATTTCCTGTAATTATGTGTCCACCTGCAGCATGCCTGGAATCAATTACCTTGTTTTTTTCTTATTTTGTTTGTTTGTTTGTGTAATTTCCTCTATGTATTTAGATATGTGGCTCCATTATATGGCGTCGTAAGGTAATATCTGCTTGTTCTACTAATTAGGTGAGTGCTGCAAGGCAGCGCTCAGCTATTGTTCGGTGAGTGCTGCTAGGCGGCGCTCATATGTTTTATACTTGTTGAGATTCGACAGTTTTACTTTTATACCCGCTTCGTATGTTTCCGCTTCGTCATATTGACTTACCTGCTTACCTGCCCTGCTGACGTCACCCCAGATAGCAAAAAGACACCGGGACGGATCTGGTCCAAACCTACCTAAACATCTGGCCTGAATCTGCCAGACGGACGTGTTCCTTAGTGCAAATGCACATCGGCCCAGGATTGGGTAGTGGTTCCGCATAACGGATCTGCGGGCGGATATGGGCCTTGACCAGCACTGGTCTTGCTCTGTTTCAGTATGGTCCGCCAGGTTCCAGATATGGTATCGATCCGTTTACTGGGCCGATGATCTGCTGCCGATATGGGCCAGAACTAATCCAGCTCCATTTCAGTATGATCTGCCGCATTCCAGATGCTGTATGGATCAGCTTACTAGACTACAGCCAGCTTCAACTTTGCCTTATCTTTGGCATTTAACAAAGTAAACATTTAATACTGACTATATTTAAAGTGGCAATCTCGAATATTTCCGTTTAGTTCTCAACACCCAGTTTGTTGCATTCATAATACTGCAAATGCAAGGGATTTCATCAGTGGGCCATAGGCTCAATCAGCATTGTGTTACCTGATTCGGCGATAGATAGTGATTTAACAGACATTTATATACAGTCTTCGAGATTATTACTTAAAGTCGTCAGGGATTAAAAAAAAAAAAACTTTCATGGTGGTGGTAACGTTATTAGCGAATTACTTCAGCAAAAATGTTAGCTAGACAGGCTACTCAAGGAATCGGAACAAATAAAACAGTATATATGTTTTTGTTTTTTTACAAAGGTAAATATCTGGTTCCCACCACCTTCCTGGCATCCTTTTCAAATCAATCGAGATTCCACATGAAGTTCCCGACCTCCAGTATTCAAATATTGGCTAACTATTTGTTCAAACTAGACTACTTGTTTAAAAGCTCTTACTATTAAATGCCGAAAATTCTGGTAAACTGCACCTTGGGCTCGTATAAGGTGGATGTCTTCTCTCAGGCAGAGTCACCATGAAAGAGCCATTGCCTAATAGGCGGTGGACATCAGGGGACGTGAGAACAGGAGAGGCAGAGTTGGCAAGAGACAGTAACAGGACTGGCAGTGGGAGATAGTGATGGGAATTACGTCTCTTTGAAGGGAGACGGATCTTATGGCTCCGTTCCTTTCCGACGGCTCATTGTTCTTATTTTTTTTCTTAGGGGGCGGGGGTTTCTAGGTTTATCTTCTGCAAAATAATAACTAGGATTGTACAGGATAATGATATGGTAAGATTTGGATCAGATTCAAACTTCTACATCCCACCCATATAATTTCATTTTGCATGTGTGTTGTGTCGACTGGGTTAAGCAGCACTAAATTACTCGTATTGCCAGACCTAATGTTAATGATCTGCATTGTAAACATTACTCAAGGTGACGCCATATCCCTCTGCTTTGTCAGTGAATTCCCTACTTTGAATTCACCCTCTGTATGAAATGTGTTATGTAAATAAAGTTGCCTTTTCCTTGAATGCAATGCATGCAACACTTAAGAAAACAAAGTTTGATTAACTTTTGTGCAAAACAGATTTCAGTGCAAATCAGATAGATAAACGATTATCTGAAAAACACGTTTGGCTCATTTTGTTTCCCCAAACACATTTGACCGGAAATATTTCTCTGAAGTCATTGTGCTTAAAGCGTTCTCTCTGTATTTTAAGGAGGGGTACACATGCTTTTTCACACTATGGTAATTTGCAATTGGCTCATTTGGTCAACACATGAATAAATAAGAACACCATTTCTCTAAATAGGATAAATAAGATTCAATCTACCTCTCTTTATCAATTTTAATTACTTACATTTATTTTACGTCATATATATGCAGATTTTCGTAAATCTCTAAGGCGTTCACAAACCTTTTAGCACCACTGTATGTATATATGTTATTCGTGGGGATTCCCAGCCCTGGTTTTTTTCTTTGTTCCAGAAAATATACCTATCACCACTGGCTCCTTCATTGGAACAGTAACTGGTAGACCCACTATTGGCCATAGCTGCACATTAGAGCTCTTGAACAGTGGTAGACCATCTATGTTGATCTGAAGTTTTAAACACCATCAACCAGTTTGTCCTTCCATTGAGACAATGTCTTCCTAAAGGCTGATACAATGCCAAAGTAATGATACAGACCATTACACAGAATATACTATTCTGCTCTGTAAAATGGTTCTTGCATCCCTAGGCAGCTCAGGATGATGAACCAATATGGCCAAGAGAGCAGTAAACAGTTTGCAATGTGGCAAATTCCATAGGTGCCCAGTTGGAAAGGCAAGGTTTTCAGATTCCTCACAGTCAGAGATCGCTCCCTGACTGTCAGTGTCAGCCATCTCATCGCATAGTAAAATCTGTCCTCTGAGACAGGGCCTACAGCTGCTGTATATATATATATATATATATATATATATATATATATATATATATATATATATATATATATATATATACTGTTTCTCCTTGGTTTCTATCTGGAGGTTCAGCAATGTCTTCAGGTGGCAATCCTACAATTTCTTTGGGAGGAAATGTGACTGCACACATACCCTCGCCGATATTCCTCAGCCTTCTGTTAAGGTCCACCCTGACTTTCCTCAATGCTGAATTGGAAACAGTCGGTCAGGCACACAGTACACAACAGGTCCGTGTTGGGATAGTCGATAATGTTTTGGGGTTTTTGCATCCAAAATAGACTTTTGTGGCAGATTGCTTGCTCGATGCTGGAATGCTAATAATAGCTAATGAATGCTAATAATAATGCAACTTGGACCTGAAAATGACACAGTGAATGATGTACTGACGATCCTTTTACATTATTTGCCTTACCAACAAAAACGTGAAATTAAAACAGGATTAAACCAAGCTCCATCCAGCTTCACATGTAATCTGTCTCACATCCTTGTGGATAACACTTCTGCAGCGCTCTAGGGCTACCAACTCCTCAAGTCTCCATCTCCATCAACTCTTATTATTATTAATTATTTCAGTTGAGCCCTCCAATACCCTTCCTCTACTCTCCATCTGAATCAGTCAAACTAGCAGAGCACTGAGTACCTTTTGTTTAATACATTTTGTTCTCAAATGAGTGTGTGTGCATGTTGTTCAAATGCTAGATGGCATCATTACTAGATGGTATGGTCATATGAATGCTAATTTTGTATAAGCAAAGTAGTCTGGTTTGGCACTAGTCACACAAAAAACGCAAGTTTGCCAACACTATATAGAGTATGACTTGTATGTGTGTGCGTGTTCATTGTCTTTCACAGAATACAAAAAATGATGCCTCCCCAATTTCTAAAGTCACCAGCCTCCACTGGTTGGCAATCAACTACCTAGTTGATATCTACACAAGCTATGATCAGCTACAACTACAACAGAGTTTTGACAAAATTGTTCAGCATTTTGAGTCACTTGTATATCAATTGCCACATACACTAGCCAACAAATACAAAATTAGAAATAAGAACTATGTATTGTACTAATATTGTATCATACTTTTCATACTAATACCACTTAACTAATAAGCCTATCATACTACTTATCATTCTAATACTTCATCATACCATTTTACAAGATCAAAGTCTATTAGAAATCAAATACAATGCCATATCAGATCCAAAATATGCTAGTCTAGATGCTCTTCTACCCTCACTATTATTACTATTATGCTGTAATGAGAAACCACATGTATTGCTACCAACATGGGCCTATGATAGCTTAGCCTTTGTAGTCAGACAAAACACTGACAGCTCAGAGGACGACACATTAATGTGGCCTTTATTTAACATTTTCACTTTCTTACAGGGTAATGTGTTGCTCATTAGAAGAAAACTGTACCCTAAACTAAAGTCAAACCACATCGGGTCACAACTGGTCCCTCGTAGCCTGGATGTTCTCCAGAGTCTCGTGGAGTTTGTAGGTATAGTGTAATACATGCTTCCTTGATGCTCTACTCCCATATCAGTTAAGATATCAGACCATTTAAAGCCATGTCACTATCTGTCCCCAATAACATTAGGCTATGGAAGCTGCCAGGACATTGCATCTTTACTTTCCACTGTTAGAGCCTTATTAGACTTTATTAGAGGGTAATTTGTGACACATTACAACAGAACTGTACCATAAACTAAAGTGAAATCCATCTTTATTTCCAACTATTAGACCCTTATTAGACTTTCTGGCAGGCAACTAACTATCACAAATAAAACTGTGTATTGATACAAAGCTTGTAGTTTTGTATTTATACATTTAGTATTGAAATGCAAATAAGGACATGCATATACTTTTATGTCGTAAGTTGAGCTTACAGCTACTTTTCATCACTCAATAGTTACATGTGAAATGTGATGGCAGCCGCTTTAACAACTTAATATCCTGAACAACCAAGCACGGAAAAAGACGGCATGATATTATAAACATAGTCCACAGGTCGACAAATAGAAACAATGAGACTCATGATGTTATCCACATAGTCCACAGCTCGACAAATAGAAAATACAAATGTAAGCAAGTTCCCATTGGCCGACTCGACCGTGGACGTTGTAGTAATTGACGATATTATTCAATACCCGTCTGTAGTTTATTCTCCGTTTTTGCTCAAATGGTGTTTGGGAGATTACAGCATAATTTATGTGTTTGGTGTCTAAATGGGGTATAACTGTGTTTGTTTGCTGTCTAATAAAGAACACATTTCTAGTTTTTGTCGAATTTGATACAAAGTACGGCTTATTATGTCGAAATAAACAACCAACATTTCTCTACATCTTAAACAATGTAGCTAAAGCGTTTTTACACTACAGCACTCAGGAAATGCATTTTCTAGTTTCTTTTGTTAACTCTTTCTGTATGGTTTGGGCAAAGTTCTGCAGTGAAGAATAGTTGTGCTGAATGCGCGTGGATGTAGTTTATGTTGTTATGGGTCGAAGTGTTTCTTCCTCTGTGAATGTATAGTCTTAGTGTTTGGACCCACCTTATCACGGGTGGTTCTCCCTAGTACCCCCCCCCCCCCCCCCCACACACACACACACGCACACCCAAACCCCACATGTGCTCCTTTTGACCATTATGACTTTGTTCATAGTGGTAGTGGTTTCACTTCAAGGAAATAATGGGAACATAGAGGGATGGTTATAATCTTGATTGAACCACGGTTTTTAGAGTAACATAATGGGGGTGGCAAATCTCTATGGACTGCACTCTATTGAGGTGTTTATTTAAACACTTTTGCACACACAGATTTTGTAGCTTCACTATTGATAGTACACTTTTGTTTTCAGGCTCCTTGGTTAAAAGGTGACTTGCTATAAAATGTAAATGCAGAGATGTCAAAGACCAGTGAGGAAGATTTACCCTCCACTACCTTTTAATGAATCAACATATACACCTGGATCCACGTTGAAGTGTTGGTGTTAAAACCAAATCACCAAAATAGATTCATAATTCCGTCATTCAGTGTATGCCGCCTGGCTTCAAACGCAACATTAATTTCGACAATTTGTCGTTTTTTTTTTTTTTTTCCAACTTAAAAAAAAAACCAATGGCCTGAAAATCAGATGAGTCATTAGAGCAACAGGGGTGACCTTTTCAGACGGCCCCTGACGTGACTGGAAGGTCACGCTGGCTGAATGGCACACCTCTAAGTGACTGTCAATCAAACATCTGTCACAGTGTTTGCCCCTCACCACCCAACCCCCCACCCCTGTGTCATCATGAAGCAAATATTATGCACTGGTGCTCATTTAAATTAACCTCCCAATGTTCGTGTGTATGTGTGTGTGTGTGTGGGTGTGCTATTGCATGAATGTCCTTCCAAAATGAAACAAAACTCCCAAAAAATGAAAAGGGGAATGATGGTGGTTCTATTCTATTATTTATTTATTTTCGTCCTTTTTGAATTCAAGAGGCAACATGTGTTTCCCAGTAAACACCATCAAACACCATCATGGCCCAAGACCTTCTGGTTGTTAAAGGGGGAAATCACTTCGGGAAAAAAAGAGGACAATTTCAATGCAAAACAATTCCGACCGTTGGTGCCTCAATTCCCCGCCATATTTAAAGGTATTGCAGGCTAGTTATTCGGTGTCACCCTGTTTCCACACTCCATCAGAAAGCCAGCCGAGGTGTAGGAATTGTGTTCTTGTCTTTTTCTTTCTCTTTTTCCAGTACTTCCGTGTTGTTGAGGATTCATGCCCCGACAGGATGAGACACCACACACTCAGGACAAGTCTCGCCAGAAGGAAATGGCTTTTAGAAATTACCGATTGGCGGGCGCGGCACACGTCAGTGTGCATTTCAACGGCCAATCACTTGAAAGAAGGCTCTTGGGGAACACAAGTGTGAAGTGGGCCAATAATTGGACTTGCCGCGGCCCTGTTAAAATATGTGTCTCTAAAGTAGCTGGGGGAAGGTGTACTTATCCGGCAGAACACTGCAGATTTGATCAATATGTGAAGGGCTGCACTTGATGCCTTCATTACCACTTCCTGTCAAAACAACACAAAAAAAAAACATGTACGCTCCATTAACTAGTAAAGCCTTTGCACAAAAAGACCTGCATCATGTAAGGCCTATTCATATCATACGTTTATAGTGATACACAACATTCATTTCGGATCCAGGTGAAGTTTGAATGATGCATTAGTAGGGTAAGTAATTGAATTAAAAGAGCTATTGAATTCGTAATTTGTAACCATAAATATGCCAATGAATAAATACATGCATTGTGAACAGCCTGATTGTGTGTTTATATTACAGGTGCTCTAGCTAGCAACTCTGTCACTTTTCCACTGCAGCCATTGCTTTTGTTCAAATGTTCTTTAAATAATAATAATAATAATAATAATAATACCCATCTAAACACAGCCTAGTTTGGATTGGTTTAATTTCTTCAACACTCATAATTAATGTTTTAATAAAGTGATGGCTGCAGTGAAGTGAGTTATGAATCATCAAAATCAGCTTTTCATAGCATGTTCGATGACCCACGTTTCATTTATGATGTTGGAGTCGAACAAAAGCTGACCTCTATACATTGACACTGACATTTAATTAGCCCAAATATCAGAGCCATGAATAGTCTTGAATAGTCATTAGCCTTACATTATGTAACTTTGTTACATTTGTTTGTTCTGGGTCAGCCGCCATGAGTTTGCCAATGGTGTATCATTTAGAAATATTACATTTATCATTATATACAGTGCGAAAGATTAATGTCATTAATGTAAATTAATGCTACCATGCAGAAGAAGAAAAAGTCAAAGTTGCTAAATTGTGAATACAATTTGAAAGTTGCTACTTGCGTGGGTCAACTAGTCGAGGATATTTCAATCGCAAAAATGAGTTACAGCATATGTTTTTTGAAGACCTTTCAAGACCTCTTAGTGCGGAAAGAAAATAGTTGTCACTTCATGAAGGTGCCACTTGATATCGCCAAACTCCATTGTTGGTGTCTGCATTTGGGTCTGCCTTCACTGATCATAACAGAACGTTCTGGCCAAACATGGACCCAGTGGACGCCGACTCCCGTTGCCAAGCCATCATCACGTGGGTCAGCATGAGCAACTTCTCCGGGAGGTATTGGAGACCTTCAAGGCACTCTTAAGCCATGTAGCCACCTCTTCAATGCTTTTCTGATCCAGTGTTCCCTAGTATTCGAGCAACAACCCTCTACCTACTTCTCTATTCCCGCTGTTTACCATGGGAGAAGCTTTCAGTAAGCAGCTCTCTCTCTCTCTCTTGATTGTACCATTGTATGATTGAACCGTTGATCTGCTCCCAGGAGCTCCCTTGCCTTCCAGCTGCCTGTTAAACCTTTCTCACCCTGAGAGGGAAGCCATGGAGACCTACTGTACATCCATGGCTCCCTAGCAGCAGGAATCATAAGGCCATCATCCTCCACTGTTGGTGCTGGTTTCTTCTTTGTTTCCCAGAAGGACCAGTCATTGTGCCCCTGAATTGACTACTGTGTTTAAATAGCATAACAAATATCCTCTTCCCCTGATCAACTCTTCCAACCTGCTTTTGAACCACTCCCAGGAGCCACCATCTTCTCCAAACTCGACCTTGGAAACTCCTACCACCTTGTTTGAATAAGTAGATGAATGGAAGACCGCTTTCAATACTCTCCTCGGTCATTTGAGAATTTGGTCATGCCCTTCGGTTTAACCAATCACTGTCTTCCAGGCCCTTGTGAATGACGTCCTTTGTGATCTTCCGAACCAGTCAGTCTACGTTCATCTTGATGACATCCTTATTTTTCCCTATTTGTTAATGCTGAGAAATGTGAATGCTGTGTAAATGTTGTCAGGGCCGGACTAACGCACAGGCTAGATATGGCTGCAGCCTAGGGGCCCCACCTGTGCCAGTCTGCCAGGGGGCCCCCGATTGGCCGAATCGGGGGCCCCGCCGCTAGCCCCGCGATCTGCTAGCGCCGCGATCCGCTAGCGCCTCGATCCGCCCGTCCCCCCCCCCCCCCCCCCCCCCGCTCAACAAAAATCTCCGCCAGCACCCCCCCCCCCCCCCCCCCGCTCACAAGGTGGGGGGGGGGTGCCTACATCGTCCAGCAGCCTAGGGGCCCCTGGCCTTCTTAATTCGGCCCTGAATGTTGTGTATGCCTGCCTGCCTGTCTGTTCAATCTGCCAACCTGCCTGTTCATCTCCCTCATCCACCATCCTGCTCAACTCAGCTCTGCCCTCTTTCATTCCCCTTTACCCCTACAATAAACCTCTTCATATCATGAAACTCCATCTATCTGTCATAACACATGGTTAAATACAGGCTAAATAAAAAATAAATACATATGTTTGGAACAAAAACTTAGCTGTTAAAATAAAAGGCTGACTGAAGAAACCACTGTGGTATCATTAATGTATCCATTAAAAAAAACGAAGACAATTGACTTCTATGATTGCAATTTGCTTGATAAATTAGTTGATTAAAATGGTCAAATGTTTACAAAAGGATTTAAAAAGAGCTCTGTAAATATTTTCGAAATTGAGGAATTTGCATCCTGTCAAAACCGTTTGCAAATTGTAATTAAGCAACTAACAACTACCCCCACCCCCTCTCTCTCCCCCGGGATTCATTATTCCGAGCAAAATCTGCATTTTTAATTACCTCATGTGAGATAAAATGCTGAAAATACTGCATTTGGAACACCAATTAATATTTACTCCTTAAAAATCACCATTAAAGAGATGGAAAAATTGTGAGCGTATTGCAATAAAGGTATGCCAGCTCAGGTGGTTCAGTGAATAAGCGTTTGTTAACGAGGTCGGTGGTTGAGATTGTTAACGAGGTGGGGCTGTTGAGATTGTAAAGGCATTTTCATCGACCGCGCATTAAATAGGGAGGAGGAACACAAGTGTTCATTATCATGACAAACAATAATTTAATTGAATGAAATAATTAATGCCATTGTTCCTGACACAAAAACTCCTCTTTAGCCTCATAGGCACATAGGGTCATGTCGCATTTGGGCATCATTTTCCCCTGATGTATGCCCCCTAATGTAGCCGTGACAACAGTCCCAGGATTCAGTATTTTCTGCTTCCTGTCTAGTTTAGTGGGCGGATCCCACCTTCACCTTTCATAAGTGCTCCACAGGAAAAACTAAATACTAATATGTGGTAGCGTAGATGAACACAAAATCAACAGGCACGTCGTTGTCATGTCTGAATGGTTTCTTTAATGATAGCCTTCAACAGCCCAGTCCTCCGACCTATGATCTCGGATTGGATAAACCACGTCTAAAGAGAGACCCTGGGGGAAAAAACAACCCCAACAAAAACAAAAAGCTGTGAGATCAGAAGAAGGAGGAGGGGTGTGGTGGGGTTGCAGCTTGTGGAAGAAGACAGACCCCCTGCTCGGCATCTGGTGAAAGGGAGGACAGGATCTCTGGGAAGTGGGTGGAGGGGGGGGGGCGCTGGCGTGACAGAGACACGAGGTTCAGCAAGCCCCCTTTCTCTTTTTCTTTTTCGCTCTCCCCCTCCAAGAGTGGTAATCAGTCGGAGGGGGGTGGGGGGGGGGGGGGGGGGAATGAAAAAGGCTGATTTCCAAGGAATTAGCATGATAAGCGGGAACACAAAATCAATCGGCGTCCTCTGCCGAGGTCTCCTCTGATTACTTTGAACTGTCAAAAAATGGCGGAATCAAATCGAAAGTGCTCGAGGTTACGGCAGTGATTTGTTCAAGAAGAGATCGCTGGGCCAATTGACACAGCTCTTGAGACAATAATTGGGTTATCAAAGAGAAAGCAGTTCAAGTACCACAGGGGCGAAATCTTATTTGCATTGGATTTTCATACAGCCGGGCACACCTCTTATTTAAATGTACTCTTTTTTTCCCATTCTATATTGTGTACTCGAGGGGATGGGGGGGGTGGCATCATCATCATCATCATCATCATCATCATCATCATCATCATCCTCGTCATCTTCATCACTGTGTTAAAGTTTGCTGCAATTCAGCGATGGTTAGTGGTTTGTATATGAATGCATATATGGTTGTGTGTGTGTGTGTGTGTGTGTTTGAAGTCAAATTGGTGTGTCAAGCATGTATGTGGCCTTGATTTTTTTTGCATTTGCCATAAAATCATGAATCTCAAGAAGTAAAAAAGTTCCTTAATGCCAGAAGCCGATTGGTTGGAGGACGCCCCTGTGATTTTCCATTTTTTACCACAGAGCAGTTGGGGTTTCAGATTTGTTCAGAAAACAACGTTTTCGTCATGTACTTCTCAATGCATATTTTCCATGAACATGACTTGTACAGCGGTCACAGTCCAAAAGCTTCTCCCTCTCCTCCCAGCTTCTTCGCCAGCGTTATCCCACCCCCCAAACACTTCTCATGCACACATCCTCAGTCACGCCAATGAGCATTTGATCTGCGAAATCCGTGGTGTGTCTTCAACCATCATCACGTTTTTGTAGAGCCCCCCCACCCCCCATATCCGCCCCCCCCCGCCCCCTCCACCACCACCACCCTGGTGTGAGGAGGTCTGTATTTAGGTGTTGCAGATCCAGTCAGCGTCGCTGCTCCATTTCCCCGTCATCACTTCCTTCGACGACAGCTCTCTCTGTGGCGACCTTATGAGGATGTTGCACCCCTCCTCCCCCAGCGCCCCATCTTGCCATCTCTGGAGGAGGAGGGAGGTGGACGGGCCCAGATTATGTTACGCATCATCGTAATTGATTAGCGGTTGAAGGATTACCTTTTCTCCAATAGCCCAGCGATGGCTGAACCAGTATCGGCCGAGTTTTAATTAAGTCCTCTTCTTCTTTAACTTCTGCTCTCGAACTGCAAAGAATGAGGACTTCAACACCTTGAGGTAAAAAAACCTAAAATAAACGAGAGAAGATAATAAGGGCCACACGCATGCCTAATATGTATATTTCCTTTATAATTTGAGTGGAAGGAAAGCAAGAGTTGTGTGAACGTTCACAGATAAGGTGCGAAGCTCCATTGCACAACTTAAATAATACAACATTCTCCCATAATTTGCGCTAATTAGGTAAGGGAACTCGATGGGGAAAAAGAGGGGTTTGTTTGAAGCAAAATAAGAAATCAAATTTCTGATCTCCTTTCAAGTTTCTCCTCCATTACAGGGGAGCCATTAAGCGGGGCTATTTTCTAATATAATAAAGAGCACTACTCGATTCCCCATCAAGTTTCACGTGGTGATAGAAGAGGGTGTTCCCACGGTCACAAAGTTGACAAGATAAGGAGATTGAGCAGACTGAGCACTTTTTTTGGAAAAAAGGCACAATGAATGAAGTGAAAGCTATGGGAAGGAAGAAATCATAATAGGATAATACGTAGCAATACAGAGACATACTTGGAATCAAATAGTGATGTACACAAACGCTGCAACTTATTTGAGGTTTTGTTTTGGATATATTATTAGCACACTATTTTGTGGAGTTGATATTTTATCCCCGATATCAATGCACAATTGCACATTTTATAACAAAACAACTCAGATGGACCCTCAATAGGCGAACTAAACCTAACTGACTGCAGACCCCTGAGCGGTTTAAGAGACATTGTTAGCCGTAACATCACCAGAACAGAACAATCCTTGGCGAGACTAATTTACACCAGTTGCATGTGCGTGCCTTATTTCAGCAGACAAAAGTGCTAACAGTAGATGAATTAAAGGTTACCAACAATATATGATGAATGTCAGGAGGGGGGGGGAAGAAACAAAACAAATTACAGGCGGACAAAAAAGAATAATGAAGAAAAGCCAGGGGCCAGTCAATAATTAGAGGTGGCAGAGTCACTGTCGCAGGGGTCTTCTTGCTGGCTTTGCGGTTTGTCTCGAATTTAATTGCACAGGTTGAGTTATTTTTTTTAACTTAATTTTGACTGCATGGGTTCCACTGCGAAAATGGACTTGAAAAGCAAAATGTTTTGGACAATAAGACTGGTGGCATCAACACCATGTCCTGGTTCATCAGAGGCTTCATAATTCAATAGAGGCAATCACAACAATGTTGTTGTTTTGTTGAACGCTCACTTTACTTGTGACTCTTTCCATCTCCTCCACTGAATGTTTATTTGAAGCTTAGCATGTTGGGGGGGGGGGCTCTTTGATACCAGCCAAGGAGGTCCCAAACCGTGCGCATGCACCGTTGACAGTTTCAAATGATTTATTATTTATCTTTTTCTTTATTTTTTTTATAGGATTCAATCACACAAATCAAGACATCAAAGATAGATAGATAAAGAAGTTAAAATATGCAGTCAGAAAATTATTCAAATTGCTTTGGGATGACGGGGAAAGTAAAAAAAAAAAGAAAAAGTAAATCCCCTCAACGTGTCCGAGCGCATGAATCAAACAGACTGATACCGCGAGCTAGACACGCACGCACGCTCGCACGCACGCACTAGTTCTTCACACGGTCCAACGCTTGCAGACATTGTTTGTTTGTGTGTTTTTCATTGTGGGGAGGGGGGAGCTAATATTTCATGTATTGGTCACTGGCTCCCTCTGACCAGAGGGGCAGCATATTAGTACTTGGTTACTGCCACGCTGTTTGCCAATATGTTTCCCTCACAATGTCAACCCTGGAGGGGCCTGAAAGGGGGGGGGGGGGGGGGGGGGGGGTGCACAGGAAGGCCATCCAAAACACGAGGCCTCTGGAAACCGGCCTAAAACGGCCGCGGTCCACTGGTCACAACACAGTTCGTGCTTCACCTACGTCACGCTCAGCGTGTTGCCAACCTGCTGCCATTTCCCGCCAAATGGTACACCTTTACGGACAGGGAAAATGAAAAAGGACAAAACAACATGTAATACAACACACACACACACACACTGACCCCCGTGTTGTAGGCATGCGTCATTGAACGCGTCGCATTTGGCATACATGTTTTGCCGTGGAAGCAGAAGCGTGGGTGGTGGGGAATATCAATGGGGAGAATATTTTTTAATTGAGGGATTTGACAACTTTTACCCTCAATCAAACAATTTCACACTTTCAGAAATTAGCTTTGTGTGTGAGATACCGAAAACAAAACAAAAAATACCGGATGGAAATACCACAGAAGAAGAGAAGAAAGGAAGAAGGGTTCAGTGATGTTTGGGGAGGAAAAGTTCCCCTTTGTCTTGAAGCCCTCCAACGCGTCGCGGGAGAAGAGAGATTCAAAACGAGGCCCATCTCTCTTAATTAACACTTTGAAAGATAAAAGCAGTTTTTTAAATCAATCAGAAATTATGATTGTTTGTGAGTCCCGGCAGATAAGGACATTTGCATATTAACTTTGCCACTCTAACCTACATACCAAGGATGTTTGAGGAGGTTGCGCTCCTGAACATAAATATTTTCCTGCTACTGTACACATATTTTTTTTCCCCCTTTCAATGCTGTGAATTCTTGGGTGTATTTGGCATTCATTAAAAATTAAAAAGGATTAAATAAGCATAAGCCTAACGTAAATAAACAAACAAAATAATGAATGAATGAGGCAACGCAACGTGTCTCGTCTCGTCCCGTCTCGTCCCATGTTTTCGCCCTGTCAGTGGCCGTTGTGTCTTTCAGGTGACGCGGAGGGACGCCCAATGGCGTCGTATCTTGACGCAACCAGTCGCCCAAAAGCACATGTTGACGCTGTACGTTTTTGTGACACCCTGGACATTATTTGACGTTGCAATGTCAACGTAAAATGACGCGCGCCGCCGCTCCACCCGCAGTATCCTATCCGTGCGCAGCGCCGCCGCAGAGGAGCCTGGAGAAGGAGCAACCGGTTCAATACAAAATTACAATGTGGTCCAAAGTATGACAAGCATTTTATTAATTAGTTTTGCTTTGTTGTCACTATATTAAAAATAATGTGTGTCCCATTTGTTTTAGTAGCAGGTTTAGTACATTGTTTCGCTGCAATTTGACGAATCCCAGGATATGACAGACACAGCTGATGGTGACACTGCACAGCTGATGGTGTTTGGTAAGGTATTCAACTACGGACGAGGCTTTTCTCACCGGTTTACAATTAAAAGGGAGGAAAAGAGGTGAGGATATTCGCATCATGTTTAAACATGATGTGCATGATAACATCATTCCCATTCATAAGCTGGTAGCGATCACTACATACAGGGCACCGGCAATGTGAGGGGTGCGTTCGGGCTTTGGGCACTGTGCCGTTGTGATCTCCCTTGTTGAGTTTTTGAACTGTCCCTGTGTGATCCATCAGCGAGCACTGGCGAGTCAATTGGTGGACTCGTCTCACGTCGTGACACTTGTCGTTATGATTGTTAAGCAAAAGGACTTCAGCACCGCTTGGTAAAATCTTCATTACGTGAGCTTGATGCTGCATATTGTGACTTGATTCTTGATAAGGTTGGTTGAGTCGCGGTAAAGTGCTGCAGCAATTTGTTTATTTGCCGAGATCAAATCAGTGCTGGACTCACAAAATAAGGAGCATGAGGAACTGTGATGATGCATGGCTGCCAGACTTATGTTTCCTCACGGACATAACAGCAAAACTGAGTTTTGCTACGAGCTTTAGGGAAAAAGACAACGTGTGTGTGTGGGCCTCTCAGCTGAGGAATGGACGGCTGGTGCACTTCCCAAACCTAGAGAAAATGTTGCGAACAAAGATGCTCCCTTTTTTGAGGAGTTAAATGACGTAAGGGAGGTTGTGGCATTTATCTCAAACCCTTTCCGCCCCCATTGAGATTGCGGAAGTATCCGCCAACTTCCAGTAAGTATTTGCTTTACCAATCGTTGCCATGGAGATAATTGACTTTTGGGATCTTGAAAAGTTTCCCCCTCCTTTCGTCCTGCACACCGTGAAGGCCTACTTTGGATCGGTCATCTCTGTGAGACGGCCTTTTCCCTAATGAAAATAATCAAGTCAAAGAACAGGTCTTCTCGAACTAGTAGACATCTCGAGGACAGCGTCAGACTTGCTTGCTGTGTCTAACTATGAGCCAGACTGAAGAGCACTTGCTGTTAGTATGCAATCACAGCCAGTACATTGAATGTGTGTGTGTGTGTGTGGGTGGGGGGGGGGGGGATCTTATACACAGCCATCAGAGTGAGTATTGCCAGCATGACTTGGCCCCTTGTCCGTTATGTACAGTACGTCCGGCCCCTTCCTGTGTCCTTTGTGCGGCGCGGTGGCTAAACGACACAAATACTTGTGCGTTGGCGATCCAGTGCACACAAAGGAATCCAAGCCAGGAGATATTGACCTTAAAAAGGGGTGTCATTGATGCGTTGGGGGTGGGTTGGGTGTCATGGGGAAGTCGATGCTGGTGCCCACTAATCCTTGTACCTATACAACAGTGTCATTGTGTTTCAAATAGGGGGTTACACACACACACACACACACACACACACACACACACACACACACACACACACACACACACACACACACACACACACACACACACACACACACACACACACACACACACACACACACACACAAACAAAGGCTCCTGAGGTATAGATGCAATTCATTTCAGATTTTGAAGGGTGGACGGACACACCCCTTGATAGTCCACCGGCTGCGTTGTCGGTGGATGAGCTGAACATTAGTACGTTGTTTATTTTTGATAATGATGATTAAATGATTCAGAGCCGAGTGGAAAAGATAGAATGAATGATCGATAATTCATGATTTTGCCGACCGGTGATTTGATGGATGGAGAGACGGATGGAGCATTGTACTCCGATGGGGGATAAAGGATGTAAGGGTGGAAGAAAGGAAGCAAGGAAGGAAGGCTATAAAAGAAGCAGTCTACTTTAGAGAGATTTGAAACAGTCCTTGCAGGTCTTCTTTTAATTGCAATTGCATGAGTTCAGATTTGAGATATAAAAAAAACAAAAAAAGAATAACAGTGTTTAAAAAAAAAAAAAAAAGCAGTGTGGACTTAATGCTTGAGAAGAACGGTGTGTGTGTGTGTGTGCGCACCCTGCTTCAACACTTGTTTCATCTGCTGGCCGTCTCAACTCACTTCACAGTCAAAGGGAGGCCAATTAGGTGCAAAGGGATTAAAACACACACACACACACACACACACACACACACAACCTTTTTTTTTTTTTTTTTCATTTTTGCACCTTCGTTGAAGTAGTGGGTCAGGTTGAGTGTTAAAAAGGCAAACAGCTCAGCGCCTTTTCATGGTAAAACTTGCGGCAGTGTTTCATCCCCTTGGAAAAGAGGGAATAAAACCTCCATAAAAATGAGAGTAGTCTCTCTCTCTCCCTCCCTCTCTCTCTCTCTCTCCCTCTCCCTCCCTCTCTCTCTCTCCCTCTCTCTTGCTCTCTGAGCAGGCCCATCCACTTAGCAGCCGTAGAGAGTGCAAACCCTGGCTCCGACTTCCTCTCGTAATAAGATTATCCAGCGTCTGCCGGTGGCTCACCTCAGATGCACTCGTCCGCAGGGAGACGTCCGAGGCGCAGCGCAGGTGTAGCAGACCTGGGGAGGGAGTGGGGGGGGGGGTGGGAGGTTGGTTGGGGGGGGCGAATGCGAGGGAGAGAGAAAGAGAGAGAGATAGGGTCCATCCAGGGCCATTCAGGAAGGGCCAGATGAGTTATAAATCACTGGAATGAATTAATGCACACCTCCCCCCACTATACTATGCTTGTTTGCTTTACCCAAAAAAACTCACCCAGCTCTGTTATCAATAGACCCTTTTCTCACCCGTCTCTCTCTCTCTCTGTCTCTCTCTCTCTCTCCGTCTCTGTCTCTCTCTCTCTCTCTCTCTCTCTCGTAACAATCATAGAGAACAGGGACTTTACACGTTTGGCTAGCGGTATGAGGAGTAGCCAGGATGCTTTCTAACAATTTTTTTTTCGTATTTTTATTTTTTTTTGTATTTTGCACCTATTTTGCAACAGACCAGAGGAAGGTTTCGAGCGTTCGGTCCCAAGATAAGCAGCGGCGACCCTGTGATCGCGTCGTTTCGGCGCGCGTCTCCGCATAGTGTACAATCACCGGAGTCGTTAACATGAAATGCATTCATGGATTTGGCCATTTCGGAAGACACGGATAGCGCACTCGTGTTAATAAAGACTCATCCGGACTCGTCCGTGTTTTGCGGTCTGTGATCGTTTAGTTTAGCACCTGCCCGCCCAGAACGCCATTTCCCTAACAACGGCCAACCGCTGGACAGCAGGGGGCATTAACCTTGTTCGCGCTAAAGTCAACATAATAAGACCAAGGTCCATTCACAATCTATATCAATTCACGCATGGGCAAACTAACTCGAGGGTAATTCGAAAAAGTGTCAATGCACTTATTACAACGCCCCTAAAATGATTTTATTCATTACTATGTCACAACCCATTCCGTGCATAGAGAGACAGTGCGCCATCTGAATAACTATGGAGTCGCCGTCGTGTTTGTTCTACGTTCATTATTTCACGATTGTGATCTCTCTCTCTCGTATTATTGAATAAATATAGAGGACGCCCGGCCTCCGACGCAATGGCTTTGTTGCGCGTTTGGTTTGTGAGTTTATTAGGAAATGGGGAATCGGAGCAGGGGGTCTCTCTGTCTGTCTTTCGGTGAGTGTGTGGGGGGTGAGTGTGTGTGTGTGTGTGTGTGTGTGGGGGGGGGGGTCTAAATGGGCCCCAGGCGGTACCTGGTTCCTGGCTGCGGCCAACATCTAGAGGGGTTGTTTGGGGTTGGAGGGGGACGGTCGTATTTGTCCTTGGGTTGAACACAGCGAACGGGTCCAGACGGCTTTTTCATAGCCAACGCAACACATTTGCGTCCCTGCGTGTGTGTTTGTGTGTGTTAGTACCGTTCTGCATGTGTGTGCGCGTGCGCGTGTGTGTTAGGACTATCCGCCGTGTGCATGCGTGGTTGTGTGTGTGTGTGTGTGTGTGTGTGAGAAAGTAAATTAGAGAAATAAATACACACACACACACACACACAGAAAAAAAGGCTATAGCTGTGAACAAATCCACGTGTAAACACAGAGCTTGTTTGGACTGAAATGTACACACGCATCTGCATACCGCGGACCCTGACACTGGCCATGTGCGTTTCCGAATCCGCGCTCTACGTTTCACAACGCGCTGGCTACGTTACAAAATATGTTTTACATTTTATTTCTCGGTAAAAGACACTTTTCAAATGGCACTCAGACCCAAACAAACCGGAAAGGTGTTGATTACACAAGGGAAAAAAAATGACGACAGACAGACAAAGAAAGAAAAGGAAAGGAACGAAAAAAGCGATCTATGAATACATTTCTGTAATCGCAGATATCCTGTAAGCGTTCCCGCGTGACGCATACTCTACACACACACTCACTGTGTTTAAGGTGTATTCCACACCCACTTGTTACATAAAAGAAAGAGAAAAAAAAAAACACTTTACTGCACGCATGAACACAAGAGCGGCGGCTGAGGCTTGGCTATTCATTTTTCCATGTTGTAGTTGTTTTTTTTACAATGCAGGTCGCCCCTCCCCCCCCCCCCCCCCAAAGTCCGACCATCCCAGCCCCCGGACCTGTGGACCCGCCGTGCGTGTTTCTCCCGTGGTTGTGGCGCGGACGCAATATGTTCGCCATCTGCTGGCATCTGTGCTCTGTACCATTCGCAGAGTTACCCCCCCCCCCACCACCACCACCTCCACCTCCCCTCTCCACCTTTACTGGAGGTAGCTGAGACCTACCCGCTAACAGCCTGCGGAGGGGTGGAGGAGGAGGAGGAGGAGGAGGAGGAGGAGGAGGAGAGGAAGGGGAGGGGTGGGGGGTAGCCGTGGTTACGATGCTAAACAGGTCACATGGTATCTCGCAGCCATATTTGGGTCAGAGCTTCGGCATGGGATGAGAGGAGGCTTAGCGCGCAGAGGCAATGTGAAACACCCCCCGTGGGGTGGCACGCACACACACACACACACACACACACACATAAACACACACACACACACACACACACACACACACATAAACACACACACGTAAACACACACATGCACGCATAAACACACACACACACACACACACACACACACACACACACACAAACACATAGACACGCTCACACACGCACACACAGACATACCTAAACACACACTATGCACAGGCACATATACACACACACACACACAAACAAACACACACACACAGGCATAAACACACACGCACAGGCACACACACATGCAGGGTACGCACACACAAACACACACAGCCAAACAAATACACGCATGCATTCGCACCCACACACACACACACACACACACGGATTCGCACCCACACACACACACACACACACACACACACAGGCATAAACACACACACACACAGGCACACACACATGCAGGGTACACACACAAACACACACAGCCAAACAAATACACGCATGCATTCGCACCCACACACACATGGATTCGCACACACACACACACACACACACACACACACACACACACACACACACACACACACACACACACACACACACACACACACACACACACACACAGGGAGTCAGATGGGGCAGTTTATTGTTAGTTTGTCTTCTGAGGGGAGGGAGGCGGCGATGGTGTCAGGTGAGTGTAAACATGAAAGTGTCCCCCGGAGGATTGATAAGCAGGTGTAATGTAGCTTTGAACAACGTTCAGCCTGCAGGGATGCGCTTGTGTTTACGGGAATCTGTGTGTTTGTGTGTGTATATGTATATTTGTGTGTGAATGTGTGTGTGTGTGTGTGTGTGTGGGGGGGGGGGTGTGTGTTTAAATGCCATAAGTATTGTAGCGTGTAAACAAAAGCACAGCGTTGCTCTCTTTATTTAGTTCGAGGTCGTAGTGCGGAGTCTTTAGAGCTGAGTGTAATTGACGCGGGTTATAGCCATGACGATAGCCATGTACATACCGCACATATTCTGATAAATACTACATTGATATTAACGACATCCACTTGTAAAAATAGAACTTAATGCGATTCAGCCGCCTTGAAGTTTACCGACGTAATAGATAACACATGCGTTATTTGTGGGCAGAGTTTTAAATGGTCGATTATGATTATTCATTGATTATGTTTCACGAAGGGCCAGACAGGCAGTGTTAAACAGCAGTGTTGTTGTTGTTGTTGTTGTTTGCGTTGAGGTTTTGAATGGAGTGACCTTACTTGTGCGTGGTATGCTGCAGAATACAACTTATTCAACCCTTACATTTGACTTTGACAAATGCACTGTGGTGAGACACATATGCACTGCAGCTCCTTATAGCTGCTATGTAAAAGTTCAAAAGTTCTCTCTCTCTCTCTCTCTCTCTCTCTCTCTCTCTCTCTCTCTCTCTCTCTCTCTCTCTCAACATCATGACATGGACAGTTGTGAACAAATGCAAATATGTTTTACATCATTTGAAGATATGGGAGCGCTGGCTGCACTTTAAAGTCCAAATCCAATTGAAAGTTTGTGGCCAATGCGCATTTCTCGTGGTGTGTGTGTGTGTGGCGTGTGTGTGTGTGTGTGTGTGTGTGTGTGTGTGTGTGTGTGTGTGCGTTTGTGCGACGATCTCGGGGGCATGAGACGCAGAGGTCGCTTGAACGCGAGTATGAAATGTGATCACATTTCAAAAAGATTCGCCGCCGTGGCGGTTGACACATTTACATCTATTTTTCAGCGCAGACGCGACAAGCAAACAAGGAGCGAGTCGCAGTTAATATCGGCAACGAGTTACTGACTCGTACGTCAATTTAAATTTGCCAGAACTTTTGAAAGATAACTTTTTTGGATAACGGTTCTCGCTTCCCGTTGGCTCCTCTTTCTTTTAACGTATCTGTTTGAAACTATTAGATCATCGATTCACTGAATGGATTAGCACCCCAAGCACATTATTTGACCCGCGCTTGCTGCAGACATCACCAAAACAGAGTTACTTAGCGGATACATTTAGCAGACGCTTTTATCCAAAGCGACTTACAGTTAATTACTTTATTTTCCTTTTGATTCACATCATTAATGATCAGGTTAGGGTGCCTACAGGAGGATACTGCAGTACGAAACCCAGGACATTTTGGCTGGGCGAAAGCAGCCTAAAATTCCCAGAGGTCAAAGGGATGTGTTAACTATAGTTTTTATTTCATAGAGAGTACTAAAGAGTATAAAGAGAATGTTCTTCAATAAAAAGATTGACGGCCATTTTATTGTGGTATTCAGAAATCACACCGCGTTCAACCGAAAACGAGAAAAATATGCTCAAACGAGGAAAAAATATGTTTTCAGTCGGGTCCCATGCTGACGATAATAATAACCACAGGTAATATCATCCGCTGAAAAAAGGTGCAAACGCCCCCGCGCGCATTTCACAACGCATCCCAACGCACATATTAGCACGTCAGGTCTAAAGGAAAACATATTTGCATATGCCCCCACAGTGTGTACATAAAGAAAGAGAGATGCACATATGGACACAAGGTCTACACTAATGTGTCACCTAGTGCCACGTATGTATGTAATATATATATATATATATATATGTGTGTGTGTGTGTGTGTGTGTGTGTGTGTGTGTGTGTGTGCACACTATTTCTCAGCTCTGCTCATCTGCATGCAAATGGCAGCCAGGGGAGAGAGAGAGAGAGAGAGAAGAAAGAGTGAGAAGAAAGCGAGAGAGAAAGAGAGAGACAGAGAGAGAGAGGGAGAGAGAGTCAGAGGAGCGCAAGGGGGCAAAGTGTAAAAGGAGATGCGCCGCATCATATTAAAAAAAGAGAGGAAGAAAAAGGAAGGAAGAGAGAAAACTATTCTTCTTCCAAAAAACCACCTCAAAACGCTGACCGCCCCCCCCCCCCCACCCGTCCTCCCTGCTTTCTCCCACCCTGAGCCCATTCAAATGTGCAGGTTTGTTTTAGGAGTGAGGGGGGGTGGGGGGATAAAGTCCTCATCTTTGATCAGCCCTAATTAGACAGTCTGCAGATTCCTTCGCTACCTATTAGGGTTGGGTAGGTGATCTCCATCCTTAATCTGAAGGGCCCCGTAAGGGCCGGCCTGGTGTGTGTGTGTGTGTGTGTGTGTGTGTGTGCACCCCACCACCAACTACCCCCACAATGCAACCCCACCACCTCAACCAAAAAAAAAAAAAAGCCGTCCTAGGTAAGGCAGAAGCCCTGATGAAAGGGTCCGTCTCTCCTTTCCAGGGCGATCAATATGCGCCTCTCTCTCTCTCTCTCTCCTTTGCCTACCAGAGATCAAGAGAGGCAAGCACAAAGAGGAGGGTTTTTTCTTTTCTTTTTTGCATAAAGATCCAAACAATGGTTCACAAGAGTGTCTTTTTTTCTCCTCTCCATCTTGCTCGCACCCTCCTCCTCCTCGTCCTCCTCGTCTTCGTCCTCCTCCTCCTCCTCGTTCTTTTCTTTTCTCTTTATACACCACTACTTTCATACCACTCTCTCTCTCTCTCTCTGCACTTTTGAATGCTGACTATTTGCTCTCTTCTCGCCTTTTTCTCTCCCCTCCGACTTTTCTCTTCATGAAGGGGGAGAGCAGGGTGATCCTTAATGAAGTGCGGTGGGAAGTTTTTCCTACTTAGTGGACAACCGCAAAACTCTGGACACTGCACAAAAAGAAAAAACCGCATTCTCAAATAAAGTTCGACTTCACGTCACACACACACACACACACACACTCACTCTTGCCGATGCTTAAAATGTTTTTCGGGGTGTGTTGGCACACAGCAATAAGCAACAGAAGCAATGGCATTCACAAATAGCTAAGTGCACTCAACAAAGTTTTGCCTTGGACCCATCCAATCAATTTTACTTTGATTTTAGGTTCATCTCACGAGAAGAAGCATGATGCACAACAATGGGTTGTAATGTGTCATTGCATTGAGACACAAAGAGACTTTGTTCGCACAAACATTGTCAATACAATTACTATTTTGGTAGAGTCTTACTTGTTCCCCTGGGAAATGTTTGGCAAGACGTAACTGAAGTAGGTTTATATAATACCTGTGCTGGTGTAGGTATAGGAATAGTTGGCCACTTAAGGGCCTCAAATAAAAGAGTTCTCGACAGGGAAATGCAATTCAGTTGTCCATTTATAGCCTCCATTCAACTCATGGTTTTCTGCAGTACAGAATAATCCAAGAAACAAATGCATGAATCAATAATTAATACAGTAAATTAAGCTGTCCATAAATCAGGTAGAAGTATAATCAAAAGTAGGGTCACACATAATACAAACAATAAGCTGTCAAGAAGGCAACTCGCATTGTCAGTAACGCATGAGGGAGGCAGGACTGGAGACACTTGAGCGCCAGGTCTGTCTGCGTTTAACTGGCTCAGTCTCAGTCTACACCTGAGCACACCTGGAGTCCCTTACTCCAATCAGGAGGGTTATATTAAGGCCAAATTATCTCTAAGCCCTCTAGGGGCAGAGTTCCTCCGCAGCACAGAGGGAATTCACAACAGCACCAGTGTAGGGCAAAGCGGCAGTATGAGAAAGGGTAGCAGTACGGGACAAAGTAGCAGTATGAGGGAAAGTAACAGGATGAGTAAAAGTAACAGTATGAAGTAAAGTAGGAGTGTGAGTAAAAGTAACAGTATGAGCGTCCATGTGGGTTTTATATGCGGTGCGACGGCTAAGGATTGGCCGGCAGGCTCTTCAAATGGGCGGACCAATCATCATGCGTGGACAGGTAAACCAAAATCTGCGTGAAGGAGAAAACCCTGGAAACACAGTCACAGACCCACCCTGAGGGCTGTAACATGCACACACACACACACACACACACACACACACACACACATTCCTACATCTACTCACACACACACACATATCACATACCACTGCTTTCCGTTCTGTATGAAGAAGGAAGTATAATGGCCTCTCACTTGTGTGATCACACTATGCTGACGACGTGACGACCTTTCTGCAAGTAATTTTTCTGTGCATTGGAAAAACCATCCAATCACGGCAGAAATGAGAGAGAGAGAGAGAGAGAGAGGGAGAATAAGAGAGCGATATATAGAGAGGGATGTAGGTTTGTGAGAGTTGCCGGATGTCGACGGAGCGAGGAGTTGGGTGGTGCAGTATTGGTGTGGACCGGCGTATGTACACAGACCCCACCCACCTTCCAAGTAGCATTTCGTTTGTCTTCAAACTCGTTCAGAGACCAGAGTTACGGCGGCTTTTGTTGTGCTTTGAAACGCTCTGCTCGGCTCTGTGAAGAGACGCAAACGGAGAGAACTGAAAGAAAGAAAGAAAGAAAAGAGAAACGCTACAAAGCTAAGGAGGAAACGGGCGGATGAAGAAAGAGAAAGTGAATGGAACCAGCGATAAAGTCGAGCAAATTAAGTCATTGACCTGCGGTGGAGATTAATAGCAAACAAGGTGCCCCGGCTTCACAAGTAATGAATATTCTTCAAACGGTGCATGGGCAGGGGGGGGGGGGGGGGGGGGGGGGGGGGGGGGGGGGGTAGAGGAGGCAGGGGGGGGGGGGGGGGGGTGGCAGATATAGCACGCTCGACGCAAATGACATTGAAAGTTTGCGGCGAACAGAAAAATTGCGTCATTTATTCATTTGTATGCAAATTCGGGCCCGTTACACAAATTAACCCCCTGAACCCGGGTGTCACTTCTCATTGAAGGCCAGAAGCCGCCCCCGCCCCCTGCCGAGGCCCTACCTCTCGGGGTCAGAGGGAGGCCTTTATTTCAAAACTGAGCACTCAGGGCCGTATATAGCCCCCCCCCCCCCCCCCCCCCCGGCACCCAGCTTTGTTTACCACCACAATGTGCCCGTCCACACGGCGTAAGAACAACCTTTGGCAGGGGGTCCCTCGTCGCTGATGCCCTCACCAGGTCTTTCACCTTTAAGTCTAATCAAGTCAGTTTTATTTGTATAGCCCTTAATCGGTTACAGTCTCAAAGGGCTTCACAGGCCACATTTTATGACACCCCCCCTAGCCATAGCCCGCCAATGAGCAAGGCAAAACCTCCGCAGAAAGAGGGATCCCTCCTGCCAGGGATTGTTAGTAAAAACACTGAATGATCATCAGAGCATCTGTCACACAACAAAATAAATGGATAAAAATAGGACCAAAAAAACGGCAAACTTTGGGACGCCACAATACATAGGCCCACTGTCGGTGTCGTATTTAGGTTAGCAATTTCCATTTTAGTAAAAGCGGTCACTGTTACGGCCTGCCTAAGGGTTCCTAGTCAATTCCATAATTTGTCATTTTGTCTTTTTCTTTACCCCCTGAGCCGATGACGTGGGGGAACGAAACCGTGCGTTAAATACAGGCAACAAACACAATGCTCATCTCTGTCTATAGTATCAGTGAACATGTGAACGAGAGAGAAGAGCTCTGCCATCTGCATAGGAAGGTGGCTGACAGGCATGCGGTGATTGACCCTTTTTTATTGATGCTGCCTTGATTACGATAATCGCCTGCCATAGTCTCTGTTGTTGCCATACCCCCCCCCCAACACACACACACACATCCCAGAATCCTTGCACCCGTGGGCGCAGGTGTCTCTCAGCAGCCTACAAATGTTTGTTTGCCTCCGCTACCTCGAGGGTGTAATTTGTAAGGGAGGGTGGCGGGGGTTAGACGTCGACATCCACCTCCGCCTAGACGACTCTGGGGACACGCATGGTGACAGAGAGAAGAAAAGGCCTGTGAGCGTAGTGGGAGGAGGAGGAGGAGGAGGAGGGGAAGGAGGAGGCGGTGGGGGAGGATGAGGAGGAGGAGGGGCGGCGGTTGAGTTGAGGAAAATGAACGGTTTAAGCGACAGGCAACACACGATTAGCAGGCAGTAGTGAAAGGTGCTGTTAGCGGATGACAGGTATGTGCATTATGTGCTCGGTATTTTAAGCACAACACATGCACACTGCTGTAACAACAGCGATGTAGCTTCGTGGCATGGGCCACACACACACACACACACACACACACAGATGTCCCTGGAAACTTGCACAAGGGGAATAAAAACATCTCCGGACTGTGCACCACAGTAGCGGAAAAGGAGTGAGTAAAATTGGTTCAGACAGACAAACAAACAAACACACACACACAAAAAGATAGCCCCACACACTCACTGCTGAGCAGCCACCGGTGGCTGCTCAGTTAAGTTTTCCTTCAAAGGGTGCCCCTTAGGATAGGCTTCTGTGCGAACATAATCCAAGGCCCCTTTGAAGTGCACACTTGAAATGTCTCCTTTTTTGGGTTTTCTTTTTTTCTTTTGGCCTGACTGCTGCCAAGTGCCATCTCCATCTGGGGGGGGGGGGGGTTGTGGGGCCCCCCCAAAAGCCCTGCACCTGGTGGTCCGTTTCAGCATGCGTCTTCGAAGCCCAACCGGAAAATGTCACACGTTTACAATACAATTCAGGCCCTCCCCCCCACCCAACCCTAGGGCATATGGCTCTGGATATAGGGGGATTAGAAAAAAAAAGCTGTAATGCCTTCTGTAGTTGTGTGTGTGATTTTTTTTGTTTTGTTACAGCGGCCATTGTCTAACTAGTCTTTGTATTGCTAAATGACTGATAATATTAAATTAAAGTAGTTAAAGGGGAACCGTCACACTCGGCTATTTTCTAATATGAGAGAGTACTGCTTCATTCATATAAGTGTTGTGAAACCATCGCGATCTGCAACATGAACTCCATGAAAAAAAAAGGTTAGACCACTGACATCATTGGTCCAGATTTAAATATTAACTAGGTAACAGCCCCAGTTTTTATCCTCTCTTCTGGTGAGAGGGGATTTGTTTGGGATGCATAGCAGAAGGGTAGGATGGCTTAGGATGACTATTTAGGGACCGAGCCAGTGAAACTGGAAGGTCCCTATTGAAATTGCTTTGTTTATTATTATTCTTTTTGGGCCTCTTTGCCGGCGATTTGCACCATCTCAACGTATACATTTGACTGTTTTTATTTGGCAAACTTGTCGGGGCTGGTGAAAACTTATATATTCTAGTGGTGTGCGATACTGCATATTTTGGTATCGATCCGATACCAAGTAAATACGGGCCAGTATCGCCGATACCGATACTTTTAAATAAATAAGGTGGATGCGTCATTGAATTGCTAAATCTCAATTAATTTTCATGACCTTAAGTGTTTTTTGTGATGTTTCCTTTTTTATTATTAAATAGTTAAAACCTAGGACAGAATGAGAACAAAATTTATAATTAAATAGAAAATGCTTTATTATCAAGTTTTTTGCTTTGCGTTACGTGACTCGCGTGACGGCACAACATCTAAACACAAGAGGGGGAGGGGGAGCAAAGTGTGCCTGCTCTGTGCTGACACAGGAGCGGCGAGTCCGGTGACCTGGCTGTTTCCTCTTTGCCGAAACCGCAGCATTGCAAACAAGAGCGGAACTTAAAGTAAATAATCGATCCCAACAGGCTAGTATCGATCCAATACCGATACCGACTTGGTATCGATACTATCGATAATTTGGATCGATCCGCCCACCACTAATATATTCTATGCGTCATGTTCATGTCGCACACTTGGAAGACCACTAGGTGGCGCTGTTGTTGAGCAAATTCCGTAATGCTCATAACTCCCGCATACTTGGTCACACATTCATAAACCTTATATCGACACATGCAGGAGTCATTGCTGCACCTCCACATATAAGCCACGCCCACTTCCGCCTAGATTTTTTTTTCGCTACAGCGCGAAAACTCCAAAATACTACGTCTATGGGTTCCAACCATCCACCTTCCTCTGATTCGCACGAAACTTCACAGTTAGCTTCTCCAGACTGTCCCATGAAAAAAAGTAATTGGAAGTATTTTGATATTTCATAAAATAAGCGCGCTATAACAAATTATATTTGTGTACATTTTACGTCAAAAAAGCAAGTGGACCATTTCTCCACTTTGGTATGTTTGTTCGACACCAAACTTTAGTCAATAGTTCCGTATACCTCCATTAACCATCAGACACATTTTCAGACCATCGCCACTAGGTGGCACTCTTTAAAATTAAGAAGTTTATATCTCCACATCGGCAAGTGCGATTTAAACGAAACTTGGTACCATGATCGCACATGCCTCCCTGAGGCTACCGTCAAAAGGAAACAAAAATCCGCCACTAGGTGGCGCTCTAATGTCAGCATAAATCACTGTACAAAGACCGTAATAGTTATGAATATGAAATTCACAGGACACGTGTACACTGCTGCCCGGAGCTCACATACAAAAAATCGACTTTGTCGTGGTTGTAGCGCCCCCTACAGGACTTTTAAAATGCAGCCCCGACACCCCATTTCACGGATATTTATGAATCTCGGTAGGCACGTGTAACCGTCTAAGACCTACAAAAAAGCCTCTTGGACCCATACCCCCAAACCCACCGGAAGTCAGATATATTAATTAAAATTTTTGTAATTTTTCAATTTTCACCGCCTATTTGAACAAACCCCTCCCAGGGGATTTGTCGACTGGACTTCAATTTTTTTTTATACGTTCAGGAGGTGGAGAAAAGTTGTGCTATTTGCGACTCTACGTCAAAGGGCGTGGCCGTGGCGTGCCGTCAAAGTAGGCCATATTCAATTCCGTGATCTTTTTTGCCGTTGTATTTGAACAAACTCCTCCCAGGGGATTTGTCACTTGGGCTTCAAAATTCTTCAGTACACTCAGAAGATGTCACTTGAGAAAAGTTGTGCTAATTGCGACTCTACGTCAAAGGGCGTGGCCGTGGCGTGCCGTGAAATTTGGCCATTTTGAATTCAGTGGTAGTTTTTTCCGATGTTTGTGAACTAACTCCTCCCAGGGATTTTATCTTTTCTGCTTTAAAATTCCTCAGTACAGTCAGAAGATGCTGCTGAACAAACGTTGTGCTATTTGCGACTCTACGTCAAAGGGTGTGTCTGTGGCGTGTCCTCAAATACGGTTCTATGGTCTTTTTTTCCAATGTTTGTGAACAAACTCCCCCCAGGGAATTTGTTTGTTCTGCTTCAAAATCCATCAGTACAGTCAGAAGATGGTGCTGAACAAAAGTTGTGCTCTAAGCGACTCTACTTCAAAGGGCGTGTCTGTGTCGTCAAAATTACTCTATAACCTCTGGGATTATGAACAACTTTCTTCTCTTCTAGCCAAAGATATGGGGGGGGGGACACATTATTTCAGACTGTTTACCTGTCTGACATAATTTGTACCCCCCCCCTCAAAATGGACAGATGAAGCTTGACCATCAAATGATTTATTGTATGTATACTTCACATACTACTCTATAACCTCTGACAGACTGTTATTTCAGACTGCTTACCTGTCTGCCATAATTTGTATCCCCCCCCCTCAAAATGGACAGATGAAGCTTGACCATCAAATGATTTATTGTATGTATATTTCACATACTACTCTATAACCTCTGGGATTATGAACAACTTTCTTCCCTTCTAGCCAAAGATATGGGGGGGGGGGACACATTATTTCAGACTGTTTACCTGTCTGCCATAATTTGTATCCCCCCCCTCAAAATGGACAGATGAAGCTTGACCATCAAATGATTTATTGTATGTATACTTCACATACTACTCTATAACCTCTGGGATTATGAACAACTTTCTTCTCTTCTAGCCAAAGATATGGGGGGGGGGGACACATTATTTCAGACTGTTTACCTGTCTGCCATAATTTGTATCCCCCCCCTCAAAATGGACAGATGAAGCTTGACCATCAAATGATTTATTGTATTTATATTTCACATACTACTCTATAACCTCTGGGATTATGAACAACTTTCTTCTCTTCTAGCCAAAGATATGGGGGGGGGGGGAACACATTATTTCAGACTGTTTACCTGTCTGCCATAATTTGTATCCCCCCCCTCAAAATGGACAGATGAAGCTTGACCATCAAATGATTTATTGCATGTATACTTCACATACTACTCTAGAACCTCTGGGATTATGAACAACTTTCTTCTCTTCTAGCCAAAGATATGGGGGGGAACACATTATTTCAGACTGTTT
This sequence comes from Merluccius polli, assembly GCA_030340625.1. Classification (NCBI taxonomy): domain Eukaryota; kingdom Metazoa; phylum Chordata; class Actinopteri; order Gadiformes; family Merlucciidae; genus Merluccius; species Merluccius polli. The sequence goes on from JAOPHQ010005186.1 coordinate 89,856, forward strand.
AGCTGTCTGCCATCATTTGTATCCCCCCCTCAAAATGGACAGATGAAGCTTGACCATCAAATGATTTATTGTATGTATACGTCACATACTACTCTATAACCTCTGGGATTATGAACAACTTTCTTCTTTTCTAGCCAAAGATATGGGGGGGGGAACACATTATTTCAGACTGTTTACCTGTCTGACATAATTTGTATCCCCCCCTCAAAATGGACAGATGAAGCTTGACCATCAAATGATTTTTTGTATGTATACTTCACACACTACTCTATAACCTCTGGGATTATGAACAACTTTCTTCTCTTCTAGCCAAAGATATGGGGGGGAACACATTATTTCAGACTGTTTACCTGTCTGCCATAATTTGTATCCCCCCCCTCAAAATGGACAGATGAAGCTTGACCATCAAATGATTTATTGTATGTATATTTCACATACTACTCTATAACCTCTGGGATTATGAACAACTTTCTTCTCTTCTAGCCAAAGATATGGGGGGGGGAAACACATTATTTCAGACTGTTTACCTGTCTGCCATAACTTGTATCCCCCCCCTCAAAATGGACAGATGAAGCTTGACCATCAAATGATTTATTGTATGTATACTTCACATACTACTCTATAACCTCTGGGATTATGAACAACTTTCTTCTTTTCTAGCCAAAGATATGGGGGGGGGGGGGGGGGACACATTATTTCAGACTGTTTACCTGTCTGACATAATTTGTATCCCCCCCTCAAAATGGACAGATGAAGCTTGACCATCAAATGATTTATTGTATGTATACTTCACACACTACTCTATAACCTCTGGGATTATGAACAACTTTCTTCTCTTCTAGCCAAAGATATGGGGGGGAACACATTATTTCAGACTGTTTACCTGTCTGCCATAATTTGTATCCCCCCCCCTCAAAATGGACAGATGAAGCTTGACCATCAAATGATTTATTGTATGTATACTTCACATACTACTCTATAACCTCTGACAGACTGTTATTTCAGACTGTTTACCTGTCTGCCATAATTTGTATCCCCCCCCCTCAAAATGGACAGATGAAGCTTGACCATCAAATGATTTATTGTATGTATACTTCACATACTACTCTATAACCTCTGGGATTATGAACAACTTTCTTCTCTTCTAGTTTTATTTATTTTTTCTCTTACTGCACTTGTCTAATGGATGAGTGGTCCTAAAATCAGACTCAACCGAAATGTAAACTACTCGCCTGAGTCGAGCCGGCGATGTTGTTTGAAAATTAACCTTATTTCAAACACTTAAATTGTATGAATTCTTAATAACTACTGCGTGTTTATAGTGCACTTACGTTTTCTAAATCAAGAAAGATAAGCCCATTCATTTGGTAAAGGATCAGAGCATTTTAAAGTTTAACACTGTATGTATATATATATATATATATATATATATATATATATATATATATATATATATATATATATATATAGTTTAACACTACTCCATCTACGAAACACACATTAAATAATGAACTGCGGAAGAGGAGCATGGATTCAAATATAAACAGTGGCAAGTAAACACACACACACGCAGGCGTACACACACACACACGCATGCACACATGCACGGCCACACACACACACACACACACACACACACACACTAAAGCCTGCAGGGCTGCTGCATCCTCTCTGCAAGACGATGGGTCAATCACGGGCCTCTCCAGGCCGACATATCAGAGTGTTTTTAAGAGCGTCGCCCGTGCCCCGCCACGAGAGGAGCATAATCAACAACGGCGCTTGCGGAGGCAATTGAAAATGTGATTAGATAGCTGGGACCATAGCCGGGGCCCCCCGTGGCCCCCTCAACGTGCCGAGTAGCCGCCATGACCACATGACCCTCACTGTCATGAACCCACACACAAACACACATGCACACACACACACGCACACATACACACACTTTTCTACCAATTCACACAGCCTGGTTGGGTCACCAATCCAGGTACAAAGAGTGATGACACACACACACAAGTCTGGAGACTGTACTGCACTGGGATCTGCGATTTTACCGCTGGGACCCTGTGGTTTACCGTGGCAGTAAGTAAAGGAGAAATCTGCTAAATATTGTTTCCATCAAAAGGTCATCATAGGTGGAGAGGGTTGGAAAACAGCTAACTACAGAGGTAGGAATAATGGAATAGAAAAACAGACATTATTTTTCATTTGATTTAATTAATTTTCATTTATTATTCACTAAAATCATTTCATTGTATTTCACTGCAATTTTACGTCCAGGCCGCTAGATGGCGCATTGCACTTTGGTGGTACAGAATAGTAGTTCTGGCACGCAAAGGGATAGAATAAGTCCTCCTGCCATGAAGTCTCATCTTTAGTGTCCCTGTCCTCCAACCTTTTTTTGGAGGACGGTGACACTCAACCTGACTTTCAGCTGGGTAGGGCAACCATCACTATCCACAGTTCACCGGGTCATTCTTTCGAGTGGCAATAGCTCTGCAAAACTTGACTCTTGGCCCTGGCTCATCTGAGGAGCAGGCCAGGGGCATTAAGGCACGCACCACTGGTGGACTGATTGAGTGCCTCTGCCCCAAGACCTCATCCATCAACTAGGGCCATGGATGCTAAGTCCTCTCCTGTTCTGTCTATTCCTGTCCCTGTAGGTGGGTTTGTTCAACTCCTGCAGATAAGTGTAGCATTTCAGTTTCACGATAATGTGACCATGACTAGCGTTTCTCCCCCCGCCCCAATTCTGTGGAAAACATCTTGTAATGCACCTGGACACATCTTCAGTGTTGTATCCTGGGTTCATTAAGTCTTTCCGGTCTTGCAACAGACGCCCTCACCCAGGCGACCCAGCCGGGATTGATCAAGTCCCAGCTTGTGTCCAGGTAGCACTACCTCACCCACGACTCTCCTCTCCTGTTCCACAGCCACTTTGAGGCAACTTCAGTCACCTCTGTGACCATCTTTGTGGCCCTTCACTTGCTTGCTCCTGTGATGCCCAGCATGTTGTAGGCCCTACAGATGGACTGGCCAGCGAACCCCCTGTTCCCTACTTTAATAGGCTCACACCTTGCTCGCCAGCCATTGGAACGGCGCTGCTCCACCAGCTTGACATACTTACCTCTCCTCCTCTCGTTGGCTTCCTCGATGGGGTCTTCCCAAGGGATGGTGAGTTCCAAGAGGATGACCTGCTTTGAGGCTTCGGAGTGTAGCACCATGTCTGGCCTAATTTTTGTGACAGCAACATTTTCTGGGAACTTGAGCTGTTTCCCCAGGTCAACCTTTAGCTCCCAGTCTTGTGCTGTTGAGAGCCGGCCAGATGAGGAGGTCCTGGAAGCTGCTGTTGGCCTCTGACCAGCTTTAACGAAAAGTGATGGTTTTCTTTCGCTGGGTGGATGCACTTGCAGTGGTTGATTCCGCTGCAAATGATGTCTGCGATGACCTTGAGGACTTGGTCATTATGCCAATGGTAGAGCCCCTCCCCCAGGGCTTTCGGGCAGCAGCTTAGAATATGCTCCATGATCCCTCTCCTCTGACACAGAGGGCATGCTGGTGACTCGACCTTGCCCCAGATGTGCAAGTTGGACGGGCTCTGTAGAATGTCATACACAGCCTGGATAAAGAACTTGATGCGGCCCATGACACCTTTCGCTCCACCACTCCCTGCCACTCCCTACTCCTAGATCATGGATCCCCTATCCTTCACCTTGTTGTAACGTGGTTTTGTGCTACTCCGAAGGCCAGCCCTGTCCACGTGTCACCGTGCTCACCAGCGTCTCAGCCGAGATTTGGCCACCTCGACGGCCTCTGCTGCCTTCCACTTCCGACCCGTTATGACCTGGATGGCGGCCTGGGAGACCTTTGGGTTGCTCGACTCCTAGTATTTCAGGACCTCCCTTGTACGGGTCACCATGAATTCTTCATTCATGATGCTGATAGGGAGTTTCAGCATGTTGTTCTTCCCGTACAGGGTGATGTTTGGGGGTTCGAGGAAGACCCAACCACTTCCTTAGGAACCTGCTGACCCTCCTCTCAAAGTCTCTATCGGGATTTTGTAAACCCAGAGGGGCCAGAGGATCCGTAACTAGTCCACAGCCACCAATCAAGCTTCCAGTTCTTGATTGTGGTTGCAGCCGAAAACTTTCCCATGCTGTAATCGAAAACTTTCCCAAGGCTCTTCTCATTTTTTTCGTTGATCGAAGGTACCTGAGTGCTGCCAACTGTGGAGAAGTACTTGTCAACATTCTCGCCCTTCTTTAGCACCAGGGATCTGGATTTCACTGGCTTGAAGCTCATATGAGCCGAAGTGATCAGTTCCTCCAGACCTTTCAGGATCCACCTGCTCCCAGGGACATATGTGGTTGTCATGGTCAGGTTATTCATGAAGGCCCTGATGGGGGGTTGTCGGACACTTTCATCATCTCAACGAGAAATCCCACGATAAAGTTTCCCCTCAGGAGAGAATGCACAAGTATAGCTGATATAGCTGATCAATACAAACATATGGGTATAGCAATAATAAATACAATGTACATTTTCTTTTCTTTATAGATTAAAATGGAGGAATGAGGCCAAATGGCCAGACCTTGCAACAAAAAAAAGATGCTGTTCTTAAAAAAAATTCAGAGAAGGATGACATTTTGTGAGAGTGGTGATTGTGGTGTGTGTGTGTGTGTGTGTGTGTGTGTGTGTGTGTGTGTGTGTGTGTGTGTGTGTGTGTGTGTGTGTGTGTGAGTGAGTGGGGGGTACATGGAGTCATTAGTCCCTGGCTGAGACCCACTCAAGGGATTCTGGATGAGGGGTCTGGATGATAGCCACTGCCAACATGAGTGGAGGGTGCTGGTGGGGTGGGGGTTAAATGTCTGTTTACTAAGTGAGAGTGTGTGAGTGTATGTCTGAGAAAGAGTGCTGTATACTTTGTGTGTGTGTGTGTGTGTGTGTGTGAGTGGGGGGGGGGGGGGGGGTTGTGTGAGTGTCTTTCTATGTAGAATTGGGCGACTGCAGTTTGTTCCCAAAATCACAATCAAGATTAAACAGTACATAACAAAACTCCTGACTGTAACAAAACTCCCTATTGCTGCCTACAGCTATGTTGTGTGCATGTTGTGTGTGTCTAAGTTATTGTACAAATGTCCCAGCTTATGCGTGCAGATGTCCTCACTACAGTCTTTGTGAAACCCATACAGATGGGGGACTCTAGCCTGTGGATGTTGGTGATGGGCTCATCTATTCTCTCTCAGACAAGTGGGCGACCCAAAGACCTGCTATGACACTAATATGTGTGTTGACTTCTTTTTTCCTTTGTCCTCAAATAATGGATATATTACAGGGTTAAAAAAAACAACAACTTTTTGAATCGAACTATTTAAGCTCTCCACTATGTCACTTTTCACCGCACATTTCTGCTTTTGTTTAAATGTATGTGAGTTACTAAATGTCTGTAGAATAAAAGCAATCCACCCACGAATCAATCGACCCAGGGAACCATGCTCTCTCGTTCAATTCAGTCTGTCGACCAATGGCGGGAAATCACAATTGGCAATAACCAAATAAACCAGATGGATAATAAATAAATAAATAAATAAATAAATAAATACATAAATAAATAAATAAATAATTTGGAAAATGGGACTCCCTACTAGGAAAAATAAAATAAATATAAAACAAATAAAACGGCACGTCAACTCTGAGTTCAGTCGGAAACTCAACAAGATTTCTCAACCCCCAGTTCAAGCCTTATTTCAACATGGCCACCCACATCGTCTTTGGTGAGAAAAACATTTACATTTTGGATTTTCAACTTGGTATGCTTTCAGACCAATCCGCATACCAATACAGTAGTTGGTTAAACCCATACAATTAAACGTTAATGTTGTTATGAACTGTTTTAAGAGTACATTTGTAAGTCAGCGCGACACAAAGTTTAGCGTGAGCATCCATGTCTTTTCGACTTTGTAGTTCGAATTGGGACGCGTTTCCCACTTCCGACTTCTCACATCCGACCAAAAACAAACAAACGCATTAGTACCTGCTTGTTAATCACAGTCTACAAGCCTAGAGTTTGAGTATGAGAGACAATCTTTAAATAAAGTTGTTTCAAACCAATGCTTTGAAACAATATAGGCTATGTGTAACAATATTCATGAGCAAAAACAGACAGACTGAAACAGAGTTTCTTTCCCCAGGTCAACAGGACTGTGAATACTGATCTCACCATGGCCCCCAAGTTACACACACACACACACACACACACACACACACACACACACACACACACACACACACACACACACACACACACACACACACAGAGATATACATACAGTGACTGTACATATTTATATTTCATATTTTTTCAGATCCACTATATGTATATCTACACCTATTCCAAATAGTGTTTCTTTTTTTTAATGTAAATGTTGTTGCTTCTTTTTTTATTGTAATTACTGTTACTGTTGTTGTTTTTGCACAATCCTGTAAGCATTGCAGCTTTCATTTCACTATACATCCTGTACATGTATGTGAAACATAAAATAAATTCTTGAATCTTGAGACTAAACAGTGGGCATGGATTAGGCCTACTAAACTTTAGGCAGGGATTACTATGAGTTTTTTTCTTCACCATGACACATTCAAAACATGAACCATCTAGCCTCTAAACAGTATCAGCTCACGTTAAAGCAATATACGAGCAATGTCTAAAAGTTATGTTTCTTATGTGATCAATTGGCTTCCTCAGTTGACAATTGCTTCAGCCAGCCCACCCAGTCACTGTTCTAGTTTCACTGTCATGGTATTTGCGGAGCACATGAGTTCGATTAGGCACCAAATTTGTGACATAAACAACTAGAATGCATGACATAAATAGCACGCTTTGCTGGCGGTTCATACCCAGCCGCTACTGTACTTGGTTTTAGGACTAGACAACAGACGACTTTGCAGTCCTGATGCACACATTGAATACTGAATTGAAAGAAAGGGGTGTTTTCACTTCACAGAAGGTATTGTATTAGAAAACACACCTTTATTCACCTTGAAAAAAAAAAACGCAGAGGACTTCACGCAACACCTCCTAAATTAACACCAAGTTAATGAAAATGTAATGTAATATAATTATTATTTTTGTCAACATTACATGATAGTAAATTATAATGAGTACAGTTATTATTAGTAAATACTATACAGATACAACAGGGCAAGCACTGCAAGCAATGTAATGGGCCCTGCATCTTAAAGGGGTTAATGGCGTTTTTTTTATCAAAGTATGTTTACACAATGCAAATCCTTTTTCATTGTCAGAATTGCTGCAAAAACTTCCTATGAAGTAGGGTTTCCTTGTTCCAAGTTGTGGATGTTTTGGAACCAAGTCCGACGGCGTGACGACATGTGTCTACAATCAGAAAGGAAAGAGTGAGAGAGAACGACGGGGAGGAAAGGGTGAGGGAGAAAGCGGTAGAAGAAGAAAGGCGGAGAGAAAGAGATGAGATGCGTGGATGTGGCAGCCGGCGGAAGATTAGAAAGACTTTTCTTCGTATAGTGGCCAATCTGTTCAGTGGTGGTGTGTGTGTGTGTGTGTGTGTGTGTGTGTGTGTGTGTGTGTGTGTGTGTGTGTGTGTGTGTGTGTGTGTGTAAGGATGGGGAGGTGGTGGGGGGGGGGGGGGGGGGGTGGCTTTGAATTCACACAGGCTGTACAAGTAGTGACACCAACTGCCATGCGGGAGAGGTGGGAGAGTACTGGTGAGGGGTGAGGGTGTGTGGCTGGCTGGGGGGAATACAGGAAGTGACATGACTTAAGTCCAAGTTGGGTGCGGTTCCAGCCATCTGGGTCTCTCATCACCCGCCCCCCTCCCCCCCTCTCTCTCTCTCGCTCTCTCTCACCCACCTTTCCCTCTCACAGGACAAGGAGGGAAGTCTCATTGGTGAAGTTTGACAGCCAAGATGTCCCAGTTTGCCTTGGTGCCACTCGGCATGTGTTCTGGTGGAACAGACAGGGATATTTCACCCCCCCCCACACACACACACACACACACACATGTTGTTTGAGAGGGTCATAATTGAAGTTGTAGCATTGACACACCTAGGATTCTTGCTCCTCCCCTTGTTGAAGGGGAGGAGCAACAGGTCAGCGCAAGGCTCTGATACTGTCAAGATGGGAGATATGTAGCAACTACAACCATGCCAACCGTCTACTATGGACCTCCTCTGAGTCTGCAGCCAAGCTTGAATCAAATTCAATTGAATTAAGTTTTGACCACATGGCGCATACATAGCACTTAAGGTTGAATAATATCTTTGCGTCGAATAGCCGCAACTCTACGAAGTGGGTCTCTATGCCGCCGGTACGTCGTGGTCCTCTGCGCCGGTGCTTGCATTCGTGACTCTGTGTCATGCCGTTTGGTTACATTCTTGCAGAGGACATGGCGGCCGGCACTTTTGGCTACGCTACGCTTTTGGCTATGGTAGCATTAATGCACGCGCTTACACGTTGTAAGGGAAGTCCGTTACAATAGACCAGTGTTTTTCAACCTGGGGTACTGAGGGTACTGCAGGTGGTAGGTGGGATTTTATTTTTGAAATAGACAAATTTACAATAGCAGAAAATAATTTTCATTGAAATTTCATTGAAAATAATTATATTATAAATATTGTTCAGTAAATATAGTATTATGGCTTGTTATTATTTCAAGAATAGGGTCGCTTGTGCATTCCAAATTGTTTTCCATTGTAATGACAGCATTGCTGACTTTTTCTTTCCACTGTTTCCTACTGGCCATGGCCTTCTTGCAGTAATAATTGTGTATAAAGGAGGCGCTGGCACTCTTTGCTTAGCCACTGCATGTGTATTTATCTATTTTTTACTGTTTGCATATGACGTGGTCCGCGAAAGGTCTTGATGATAATTTAGTGGAACACTTAAAGTCAAAGGTTGGAAAGCACTGCAATAGACCTACTTATCTAAATTACGTCTCTTACGCACACGCTTAATATAAATTATAGGCGCAATAGGTAGGCCTACCATAAATACACTATGTCCGAATTGCTACCTGGCTTTCGGAGGGTCTCCAAATAATAATAAAAAAAAAGATAAATTGTTTCTCACCCAATTGCCTCCCCAAACCATTATTGCTTAGCTGAAGTGTAAAAGCAACATTTTTAACACATACTTGGGAGTGTACCCTTTCAAATTAGAATGGTAAATGCTATACAGAACGTATTTACTCTGCATTTGATTATATTACATTTTAACACACCATTGTAATGAGCAGCGATTTACATTGAAATGAAGAGAATAGTGTATGAATACATTTTATATTTCGATATGAGACTCCTCCAAACTTTATTTTGAGGGCGCTCAGCGCCCTGACCCCTGGCTCTCCCATAATAACAAAAGTTACAAAGAATGCCTTATTAGGCCTATGCACTACACACAATACAAAGACATGCTGGTAATGTGAACAAATCTGAAATCCTTTTCTGTGCAATTACTTCGCTACCATCACAACTTTGCGAATATTTAGACACACTTTGCCTAGCGTAATGGCTTGATGTTTGACCCTACACAGTCTGTGTGGTTAAAGCAGTCAACAGTCAATACAAGCTGAGGTAGAATTTTGATATTTCTATACATAATTGTTTTAATACATAATAATGCTAAAACAAGCATGAGTGTTTCAAATGATAAATCAATCAGAAATTATAAAAAAAAATACAGTATTGTTTCCAATATTATTTTCACTCTTTCACTCAAGAGGGGGCGCTGCAGCACCCTCAGTGCCATATATGGCCAGCGTCTTTACACGCCGGCGATGTAAAGAGACCCACGGCGGTTGATTTAAGTAGAAATCAGCCGCTAGAATACTTAGCTATATGTTGTGCTTGTTTTTAGGTAATATGTCCCCACCAAAAAAATAATACAATCAAATTAAAGAGAGCTATTTTTGTTTCTACGCGGGCAACAAAAACGTGGCGCGAGGATTGCTCTGCACGCTTTGCTCTCTCTTGGTTCTGTCATCCTCTTCCACTAACCGCAGCTAATAATTAGTTAGCTTTATCACTAGGCTATTATATGTCTATGAATAGGCTTATGAATGAAAAATCATTTGTAAGTGGTGTTTAAGTTATAGATTTAAAGACTTGGTAACCCTGTTGATTGATCATCGCAAGCCATCCCACGCTTCTGGGATCCCAAACAAGCCCAAAGTCCCCTCTCAACAGAGGAGAGGTTACACAATTGTCACAGCAGGTCTGTTTATTTTTAAAATCAAATCAATGTGTCGGCTATAGCCTATTCAAATGTGGTTTTTTTAATATAAACTAAAGTTTGTTAAAAATGGGAACAGGTCATTATAGTAAGGCTCATCAATAATAAGGAATTAATACACTATACTCAAACTAAAATGAACAAAACTCTTAAGATTGTACTTTAAGGTGTGCCATGTCAATTAAAAAGATACTGTATTTATTTCTTCTCTCTCTCTGATGGGTGACGAGACTAAAGACGTGTTCATTTTATCCTGTGTTATCGTTGCTTTGTACAGAGTGATAGGGTTAAGTTGGCACCATGTCACAGGGAACCTCACATTTCAAACAGTCTATGGTTGTCACTAGTTTGCATTATAGTTCTAATAAAAAGCTTATGCTGGCTCTGCAAGAAAACTGTAAACTTGGGCATGTAGCATTTTAGCCGGGCTGGTTAAAATGTTGGCCTGCTACCCCGTCTGTCTTGTGCCAAAAAATCCTTAAGATCCACTCCTCATACTTCAGAAAAAAATAACCATAACAGATTTAAACAGTGGGATGATTTCATAATTGAGAGCTAACGCTGCGCCTCTTTGCCTCATTCCATATCTCGGATCATTTGGCTGGCATGGCTTTTGAACACCACCGGTTACAAACGGCTGCCTTTCATTCTCCCTATTGTGCTAATGCATTTTATTTAATGTGTGCCCGTCGCTGTAATTGGTATAACATTGCTCCGTTAATGCATTGAAGGAAACCTTAGCATTAAGTGCTAAATTGAATTTTTTTTCAAACGAATGGTGAAAATGACGGTTAGGGCAAAGGCAGCCTATTAAATGTAATTTGTTCTGCATGGCTTTGGGGGCTAGCTACTTTCTCCATCTGCCTTTTATTAAGTCCAATAGGTGAGGTATACCACGGCAGCTCACACACTCACACACACACACACACACATATGCACGCACATGCACATGAGCATACACACACCCACACGAACACACACGTTCTAGCTGTCACCACAGCGCTAGCGGAGGTATTCAACAAGGTGTAAGCTGCTGTCTGTTGTTATTGGAGGCACAAAGGGGAATAATTAAGCTCCCAGTGGAAGACTTAGCCACACACACACACACACACACACACACACACACACACACACACACACACGTATGCATACATTCTCACTGACATCCACAGGCAAACACGCACAGATACAATAAACCCGGTATACATTCACATGCACACAGGCGGATGCAGATGACACACAGAAGGACCATTCATTATGTGCACACACAATCCACGCACAATTCAACAGCACACCTGCACACTCACCATTTAGGTGCTTCATGTACACATACAAACATGTGCGCACAATTTTGAGAAGAATTAAGGATGTTCCAATGTATCAATATATTCAAGAATCAAACTGAGATGTAGTTATGTTTATTAAAATGTGTATAAGACAATATATTATGTTTTTATTATACATTCTGTTTATGATCCTATTCATGAACCTATATTAAGATGATATAGAACATGAATAGTGAATCATATGGAATTATGGCTCAGGCCTAACACAGATACAACAGCACAACTTAATTTAAAATTAATATAAAGACACTATAAGATGTTTTTAGCCGATAAAAATCGAGTTCTGTCAGAGATGGATCAATTTCTTTGAAGAGAAACATTTTGTGTTTTGTCTTTGTGTAACAGGGTTATTTATGTATCGCATTTGGGATTTATTTTTTGTTTTTATCGGTTGGAAACAGGGCCGTTTCTAGGTTTTTCGGGGCCCTTTGCAACATGTTGTTGGGGGGCCCTATTTTGTGAAACTATGGTGGAGGGGAGTCCAAACCCTCTAAGGTGGTCCAAGGGCATTTAACATTTAAATGCGTCAATCCGGTGCACTTTAGGTGGAAAAGAGGCTAGATCCGTGAAAAACGTCTATTTTCTCTCAAATTTAAATCAAACATCTCAAGTTGACCCCAGCAATTTAAACCTACAGAAAAGTATAATAAATGGGAAACACTGGGGCTCCCCTACATCAAGAAACTCCTGAAAAATGGATTACTGAATCTGCATTATAACATCTCCCAAATGTGCATAAATGTGCAACATTGTTCTATTTGTGTTAATCAGCTCACACTATATGAGCTGCTCGCTAATATCCCCCACTAGACCCTTCACTAAATAAAACATACATTTGGTGTCAGAAGTGGGCTCGACTATGCCATTTTGCAAGGTTTTTCCTAAGCTAAGTCCTCCTATGGGGCCCAAACAACAAAGCCATGTCACTAAACCAGTGGAGGAGCTTCCTGTGGAGGGTCCAGAGGAAGGGGCTGTAGGCATACACTACAATAGGACCCTTAATGACATGCATAACAAGTTGATATCTTTGAATGGCAAGGACTGGGGCCGATGGTTCCCATTCCTCTTGTTTGGGAGGTGCCCAAAGCAGCTACTGTTTTTTAACTTTCCACTGGATGTCCTGAGAGAGTCCTAGGAAGGCCCACAGCAGCAGAAGCAGGCAAGTGTCTTGTCATTTGTTCTTAAGGTGAGGGAGAAAATGGAGCAGACAACCAAGTGGGTGTGGAAAAACCTGGAGAGGGTGCAGCACAGTCAGCGGACCTGGTATGATAGGATATGCCTGGAAGAGGTCCTTTGAGCCAGGGCTGTTACTGCTTTCAACATTAGAGAACAAGCTGCTGGCCAAGTGGCAGACAGACAGCTCAGCCCCACCACCTACAAGATAGATACCAGCGAGAAGAAATCCTACCTACATCAACCTGCTGGAAGCCTGGCACACCCGGGAGGCTAGCAGTCAGCAGCTGTTTGTCCGAGCAGTGGAGGAGGATGACAAGGTTGTTGGTGTGTTTACGCCTACATTTACAATCATCGGCCACCTTCAATCTCTCTCACCTCTCATAGGCCCAGATCCCCGGTGAAGCACATCATTGTCTTGAAGAGTGATCACCCCAGTCAAACAGAAGATGCATCATATTCTGGAGAGGATGTTGTCGGTGCTGAGGGAGGAAGTGCAGGTGGGGAATGGAGCCATCTACTAGTGAGTGGAGCAATCCCATTGTCTTAAGCTGCCTACACACTGCACTACTTTCAATGCCATGTCAAACTTTCAAAGCCATGTCGCGCATGTAAAGGGAAGAACCTTTCTGCCATTCAAAGAACTGCCAAAGGTCATGTGCCAGATCCTCCAGTAACCCTTCCCCCCTCGTACAACTCCAGCCGGGAGGCTTTGTACATGGATTCCCCTCAAGGTGACAACTGAGGTGGTCAGACTCCACAGTGGCCATACAACCTTTGACACTTATGTTGTTCTTGATGATGGCGAACCATCCTGCTCCCTGCTTCTGCTATAGCTTGACCACCAGGGAAAGGCGGAGACCATGAGTTTGCGAATAGTGCACCAATCCAGACAGTATGTGGATCCTCGGTATCCCTCACCATCTCATCTGAGAGCCAGAGGTTCCACATTCAGAAAGCCTTAACTTCCAACCAGTTGGAGCTAGCAGAGTACACTTACCAGTTATCTGCCTTGCAAAAGACGTTTGCACACTTATAGGGCTTACCAATACCCACTATCTACAGGGCACGTCCCACCCTGCCTGGGCCAGATCACCCAGAGCACATCATCCCAGTCAAGACAGGGTGCCGATGCCCAGCCAGTGGCCCAGTGGTGGTGATAACTATTCTTGGCTGGCCCTTACAAGCTCTCAGCTTTACAATGCCTGTTTGCGCTCCCTCATTTTGAGTGTACTCACATTTTGAGTGTACCACATGTGTTTACTGATTTTTTTTTGTTGCAGATTTTATTTGCCTTATACTCTAGACCACACACCCATATGTCAATAAATGGTAAAAGGTAAACTCGAGTCCCCAGTGCTTTGATTGACGCTCACTTTGACTGACATTTTGATAGCTCGCTATCACATCAGGTAAAGGTAAACTAACGGTAAATCAACAGAATACGTTTGCTTGATGTCCCTGTTGGATGTGTGGTGAGCATGCTACGATCTAACAGAGAGCTAACATGACTGTACAGCAGGCTAGTATGTGTGTGTGTGTGTGTGTGTGTGTGTGTGTGTGTGTGTGAGTGTGTGTGTGGAGGCGAGGCAGGCTGTCTCGGGAGGCTAGTTGTCTGGGGCCACCAGGGGAACAGATGGGAGCCACGCTCCGGGGGGGTAGTGGGGGGGGTCTGAATTCCGGTCACAAAGAAAAAAAGGTGACAACCGAGCGTGACCGCCAGCATGTCCGGTACACAACTCACTCACTCTCTCTCTCTCGCTCTGTGAGTGTGTGTGTCTATGTGTGCTTGAAAGAGGTGTGTGTGTGTGTGTGTGTGTGTGTATGTGTGAAGGGTGGTGGGGGGGGGTTGTGCTAGTGTAGGAGGGGCTGAAGGGATGAGGTGCACAGGACGGAGGCTGGTAGTGTTTTTGTGTGTTTGCATGTGTGTGTGTGTGTGTGTGTGTGTGTGTGTGTGCGTGCGCACGCCAAACCTGCCTCATTATCTGCTGGAGATCTTGATGAGTAACCGGGGAGCTCGGCGGAAGGGGGGGGGGGGGGGGGGGGCTTTGCCACAGGGAAATCGAGCACAGAGAATACTGCAGAAAAAGAGAGAGAGAGAGAGCGAGAGGGGGAGAGAGGGAGAGAGGAGGGTTGTGAGGGTGTGAGGTTGAGTTGGAAGCGGCTCTGCTTCTCCTCTCCATCAGTAAAACCATCTGAGGGATTCATCTTTTTTTCTTTAATTCTTTCCTTTTTTTTTTTTTTGAACAGTCTGATGAAGTTGGCCAAAATCCAGTTTTCCTGGAAGTCAGATTTGCAAGTTTTGCTTCTTTTAAGAGCCTGTTGGCACTTCCTGGCCATACACACACACACACACACACACACATACACACACTATCTCTATCTACAGGCTATTGCATACAGACCGGAAAAGAAAGTGACTTCTTCACCCGGAAAGATGTGGAAAATGGGATCATTAAGGAGAGAGAGAGAGAGAGAGAGAGAGAGAGAGAGAGAGAGAGAGAGAGAGAGAGAGAGAGAGAGAGAGAGAGAGAGAGAAAGAAAATACACCCCCCCCCCCCAAAAAAAAAGAAAACATTTAAATGAAGCAAATGAAGGTAGAGAGTTATCGCTTCGCCTCTTTTGTTCAGCTCTAAAAATGTCCTTCTTTAAATTCAGCTGCCATTCAACTGCTCTTCATCAGCCGCAAAAAAATGTTTCAGCTGCCCACTTCATTGTCTTTAGTTGGATAAAATGTGTACAATATACAGTATAACATCATTAACATTAGGGAGCATCATTTTAGAAAAAGTATCATTAAAAACGAGTGTTTGTGACTACATACAATAATGTAATTGTGTTCATTTTACATTGTGTGTAATGTACTGTAGGTAGCAAAAAAGACAAGCAGCAAGCCAATCAAGAATACACCAGAAAAATATTGACCAGGAAAACATAGTAAATGCTTCGTCTGGGTCAAAACACGTAGTATAGAAATAGCATCTCAACCCCCAGGTGCAATAGTTTAGCTGGGAGGAAACATACTCGTGTGCGTGGCGTTGCAGGGTAGACGGCGGCTACACTCAACGCTACACTCCTGACTTGATGTGGGTGGTTGTGGCCGCCGTACGAATCTGTTTGCATTTGTAAAAAAAATAACGAATAATGAACAAAAAAAAAACGTTCTGCTGCGTTTTGAAGACCAAGAGTAATAATATGGAGCCGCCCCCCCCCCCCCCCCCGCTACCTCCCAGATCTACTGTTGCTATATACAAAAAAAGGAGTAGCATCATGGATCAAACCATACTCGCCTCTCTCTCTGTCTGTCTGTCTGTCTGTCTGTCTGTCTGTCTGTCTGTCTCTCTGTCTCTCTCTCTCTCTCTCTCTCTCTCTCTCTCTCTCTCTCTCTCTCTCTCTCTCTCTCTCTCTCTCTCTCTCTCTCTCTCTCTCTCTCTCTCCCTTTCTCTCTCTCTCTCTCTCTCTCTCTCCCTTTCTCTCTCTCTCTCTACCTCTTGCCTATAATTATTGAGTGTACCAAGGCAGTACGCAATGGCCTGTGCAAGGTGTGCCCTGGGCAGACCAGTGTGTGTGTGTGTGTGTGTGTGTGTGTGCTTTTGCGAGACATAAAGTAGGCCTAGACAAGGCTGCTAATGATATTGCCAACGGTTACTTTCAAACTCTCTTTTTTAAGTTGTTTAAGTTACTCTTGTAAAAAAAACATTGTAAAATGTAAATATATATATATTTGTGTACGCGTGTGTGTGTGTGTGTACACTATAGCCACAGAC
>JAOPHQ010005187.1:0-20000 GCA_030340625.1 Merluccius polli
ACCGCCAAGTCGAACTCGCGCGTGGTGACGACAAAAAAAGCAAAGTACACACGAAGCAGAAGGAAGAACAGACCGGGAGGACGCGCAGGATTTTAATTTTTTTTTTCTGCATCCGAAGCTTGAGTTGAGGTTCGTCGATGGGGTATCCGCCGCTCGCTTCGTCGTTGTTTCTCCGCGTTTTGTCACGCCGTCAACTCCGTCGTACGTACGACACTACATTACCGCAAATCCGATGACTTTCATGAGCTATCTGTTAAGCCTCCGTCACGCCGTTGATGCGATGTAACGTCGAATCCCCCGTTCGTTCGCACGGATCGGAAAAAGCGTGTGATATTGCGTCGGCCTCAGATGTAGTCGCCCTACTAGTCCGCCGCGTTCAATGTCACACGCAGATACGCAATCTAATTTAATGCTCTGAGCGCGGCTCGGATTCGGCGTCCAATGAAACGGAGGAGGGAAGCAATACGGTATCAACACGGTTTGCGAGGTATTTCTGTTTTGCATTTTCTAAGACTGTGTGTGTGTGTGTGTGTGTGGGGGGGGTTAAGCCACACACATTTCATGGAGATGCTGCCGGCTGTGTCCTGTATATCGGAGTGGCGGTGGGGGGGGGGTGAGAAAGGAGCGAATCATTGATACATTATTAATGATTCCAGTTCAGTCCCGCGTGGCGTGGGATTTGCAAACACCAAAGCGCACGCCTTCAAAGAAAGACAAAGTGCGGCTTGATAAGTATGGATCAGACGGGATGATGATGTATTCTGGTCCGCGGTACGGATCCACATATTCAGATGTTCAGATGTCGATATGTTATGTTTGCTAGATCGGTGATTTCGGGTCCGAACCAACAACCTCCTAGTCTTCTTCTAGGAGGACGCATACCGGTAGTATATGATGTAATAAAACACAATCTTTAATCTTTAATCTTTCACTTAATCTTTCAATCTTTCACTTAGTCTTTAATAACATAGGACAACACAAGGGGGGTGGGAACAAAGCAAGATGAGCAACGGGAAAGAGCTGCTGCCGGTTCGATCCCTGGGTCCGTCACAAAATACCGCCTGGATGGACTTGGACGTTAAATGAACCGTGAGAATGAGCTGACTCCTCGCATGCCACGACTTTGATTATATGTCCAATGTGACGGACAGGATCGGGATCTGCTGTTTCAGAGCGTGCTTTCGAATTGTTCTCCACCTGACTCTTGAGTTGCTTTGTAGTGAAAACGCCCGCGAACCGAGCGAATGTTAATGTGTCCCAGCAGGCGAGGGTGTATCGCTCTTTGACTCAGCGTTAGAAATTACAAAATAAAGGTCAGAATCGTCTCCGTTTTAGGCAGCGGCAGTACACTTGTGTAAATGTAAAGTGCTTTTAGGTAGTCAGAAGGAACCGAAAAGCACTCAATATATGCAGTTGATATAAACCTTAATTTAAGATGAAGCCGCGCGCCGTTCGGGGCTCGGTCCCCGCGCGGCGAGGATGATTCAATATATTTTTCTTCTTTCCTCTTGATTTCAAGTACACTTTTAATAAAAGGCAACTCTTTTTTTTTTTTTTTTTTTTCGGGGGGGGGGGGGGGGGGGGTTCTTTAAATATGGGCGTCTCCAGCTCATGGGATAAAATCAAACGCCATTCATGAGAGTGGTTTTCGTCTTTTTAAAGCGAAGTCCCTCGCTGTAGATTATGGGAAGACGGTACAAGAATAGAGGACTCGGTGTTGAAGCGCGATGGCGGGACGGGGGAGAGAGGAGACCGGAGGGAGGGAGGGAGGGAGGCTCAGCGTCTCAACCTGAATGCATACCAACTAAGACCTGATGCGTTCAGTCGTTCAAACCCCCCCCCCCCCCCCCCCCAACCCCCGCTGTTTAAAAAGGGGGGCCCCTGGAAATGACTGACTGGAGGAGTTACTGCTTGTGATGCTGCGGAACGGAGAGCGAAGAACGAAATCCCGAAGACCTCACATAAACCGAAAGAAAACACAGACAATACTGAATCAAAGTTGTGTGCATATATTCTTCACTTTGATTATTTAATGACGAGATAAAGTTGAAGTGTTTGCAGACACACAATCATGGAGACGTGTACACACACCCACACACACACACGCATATAAGGTGTGTGTCCGTGGGTAAGTGCATTGACAATACTCATTTATTAAAGTCGTTTCAGCGTTTTAGCAAAGCACCTTTGTGGCAATTATCAATCCAGTTAAGCTTTGTGTTTCCTTTCCGAATTATATTTAAAACTCAACTCAGCGGTAATGTCACATATAGCCGCTGAAGAAGGTAATCGGCTCGCGTACAAAGTCATCCATCTTAGCCGTTATTTAAAGTATGTCTGGCGGGACGACACTTCATTCCTGGACTAAATGCAGACAGCAGATAGTGAGCTTGGCCGGCAGCAACAGACATGTGGCATTTTGTTTCAAGCGTTTCCTAAATCTCTCTCTCTCTCTTTTGGTCTCTCTCTTTCTCATACAGACACACACACACACACACACACACACACGCGCACAGACAAGCTTACCTAGTGAGGGGATAGAGAAAGAGAGAAAGAGGTTTCTTTTCAACCCCCAGTATTTGGGCCTATTTTTGTATTGCTAATCCCGCAGTGTAGATGGGGACAACAATAAGCCAGCCTTTTGTCTGTACACCTTAGACGTCAGCGTCCCCCTCGTCCCTCGTCCCTTCACTTTCCTTCCCGCCATTGTGTTTTCCCTCCCCGTGTCGGCGTCTGGCGTTGTTCTGCTCCTCGTCTTCGTCTGAGTCGTCTGTCTGTTTCTTTGTTTCTTTATGATTGTTTTAGGTCTGTTATCCCGCTCGTCCGTCTATATCTGTCTGCCAGGCGGCCTGCCCACTTCAATGTCCCCCGCGCGTCTCCTCCTCCTCCGTCGTCGTGACACTTCTCTCCACTTCTCCTCCTCCTCCTCCTCCCCCTCCTCCTGTCTATTGGATGTCAGCGGCGAAGCATTTTCACTCCAATTTATTTTGAAATCGATCTGTGTCGAATGACGTCTGTCGGTTTCTCGGGTTTTTTATACACAAGAACAACGCCGATTCTGGTCTCCGTCACGAGCGGACAGAAACAAAACACAACTTAGGACATCTCTCGAAGCCGAGCGTGCAATGCTTTCAGATTAACGATGGTTGAAGTGGGGCTTTTTCAATGTTCATGAGTGTGTGTGTGTGTGTGTGTGTGTTTGCTTCGCTACTGTAGTTACAAGAGTGCAACGCAACGATGTGCAAACCTTTCAAAGGTATTTGTTCAGAAAGTGGGGAAACAAAAAACAACAAAAAAAGCCCAACAAAGAAAGCTGAGTGCGAAGACTGTCAACACTCATCTCAACCAAAAGAGTAAAAAAAGAGTCCAGCCCCTATGACTCACTTTTTCTCTCTTTTTAAAGTTGCACACAAAGCCAATTGAATTGTGCTCACTTTAACTTGAACTCTTCCCAAACAATGAAACACGCGGGGCGGCGGTCTCGGATTCAAGTCGTTTAAATATGTAAAAAAAAAAAAAAAACGGCGTTCTGCCGAGCGTCGCTAATTCGCCTCGGTTGGGCTCGCGGAGCGCTCGCCATTTTTTTTCCCGTCGTCAGCTGGAGCCAAAGTGCCCCGACTCTCTTGCATACACACCTCGCGCACGTTGGGTGCGCGGGGGCCACATTTAGGGCCATCATTAATTCAGAACGGGCCCCGGCTAGAGATGGGTGACGTACATGTGTTCATACATTTTGCAGATCATGGGCACCACACTGAAGTGGGAAGCCGAGTTGAGTTCGGGGGGGAACGGCGAGAGTGTTCCTGATGAGACCTGTTCCTTCTGGGGTTGTCACCTCCACATTTAGCCAAGAGGGACCGCCGGTTTTTGCTCTTGAAAATTGTTCATCTCTTCTCCCTACCGCCGCCACCGCCGCCATTACCACTTCTTACCCTCCTTAGTTTCCCTCCCATCCCATTTCATTCTGCCGCTCTCATTTTCATCTCCCAGTCCCTCTCTCATTTCATCTCCCGGCCACCTTCCACCGTCCCTGCTGCTCTCGCCAGACAGTCTCCAAACACAAGCCTGATTATAGAGGATGCTATGCTGGGTTAATATAGGCTGTTATACACACACACACACACACAAAATGCACACAGCCGCGCCTCTAAAGTATGTATTTTGAATATTGTCGTGCGTGTAATCATGTTTTGGTCCAACTTGTGGACCAAGTTGGTCTTGGTCCACAAGTTGGACCAAGACCAACCAATAGGACCAAGGACCAAAACCAATAGGCGGGACCCCCCCCAAGTCTTCGGGGTCCCGCCTACTTCGTCTAACATGTGCACGCATGCACACATCCTTAAACATTACAGTGTGGAAATGTAGGGCTTCAATGTTCAATATAATGCTATTTTTCATCAGCAGCTTTTCCTTAATAGTTTATATAAAAACCATCAGTCCCAGAGTATAAAACTCTCCGATCACGACTCCTTTTCCCTTTGCTTTTCTCTCTCTCTTCCCTTTCTTCTTCTCCTTTTTTTCTATTTAGACACTAATCGCTCTGCTGAGGACAGTTAGCCGGGGAGGAGCAGCGGAATATGAATTCAACCGGCTAGGATTAGGGGTCACAACACATATACTGACTACCAAGACAGCTAATCACATTTGGCACGCTAGCGCTGGCCAGAAGGGACATGAGGAAACTTTAAATGCTATTCTTTCTTTCTTTTCCCTCTTTATCCCCTCAGCTTAGACACTAATTACAACGTGCTGTACAGTATGAACCTTTTAGTTGATGCGGACGCTCTCAAGCCATTCTTCGTGTTATGAGGCAGTGTGCCTTTATCTACTGTTAGACGGTATGCACACATTATTTATGATTATTAGAGTACAAAGATGACCTCCACTAGTTACATATTTGACTCCCCCTGGCATAAATATTGCGATTGTGGTAAGTATAGTGTCTTCCAGCGATAAACTATACCACTGTTTACAGTTCAATGGTAAATGGACTGCGTTTATATAGTGCTTTTCTAACCAGTGAACACATAAAGCGCTTTACAATGTGTGCATCACACTCACCTATTCATTCATACACACATTCATGCACACATTCATACACCGACGGCAGTGTCAACCGTGCAAGGCAACGGCCAGCTCATCGGGAAGCAGTTAGGGTTAGGTGTCTTGCTCAGGGACATCACAACACCTCGAAACCAGCAACTTTCCGGTTGCCCAACGACGACCAGCCCAACCTCCTGAGCTGCTAACTGTTCCCCGCAGGCTGGTTTGCGCTGTGAATGCATTTGTGTAGCGCATTTGTATGCCTGGATGAATTCGTGGAGGCATGAGCTGCAAAAACCCTTTCCGGTGCCTCCTTAGTCCTGAGTCCAATGTTCCTGCCATATTTGACGGACAAAATAAGCGTGACAGGCAACAGAGGCCTGAGTGTATTTTGACTACGGGAGCAGATGCTGTGCTCATATGAGGTCCACATCCACAAAAAAAGCACATTTATATTTCGCTTGTTTCGTCGCTTAAGTCTCGCTGTGAACCCGACGTGGCCTTACGATAACAATCTACGACATCATTTGAATTCATTATCTTAAAGGTCTTCTTATGTAACTCGTGTGCGACCGCACTCGACCGCTGAGCCTCGTTTGTGCGCGCGTGTGTGTGTGTGTGTGTGTTCGCGTTGTGCGGGGGCGCACGTAAGCGATGAGAGAAAAAGTTTTTGAAAAAGCAGAAAATCAGAAAGTCGAAAGATCGCCGTGCCGACCGTCAGGACAGGAGTGTGAAGGTGTCACAGACACGGTGCTGTGTGTCTTTGTGGATGGAGCCGGCGGCGGCGCATGTAGATGTAAGGCAGCGGTGCGCGCGGCGGAGCGTGTATAATGTCCCTCAATTGAAACGCTATTACTCCCGCTTTTAGTTCTCCCTCCGACTCAGACGGCCGCGCGGCACCACCTGATGGACGCGACATTAGCGGCGGTTTTTGATCACTTGAGTGCAAATGCTTGGTGGTTGCGACTGAAACCCCCCCCCCCCCCCCCTGACTGAACTGCCTGTTAACTGCTAAAAGGTTGGGTTTTTTTGTTTGCAAAAAAATTAAAAAAACACAGTTTCCAGCTTCACACCACCGGACAACACAACAGTTTTCCGTCTGATCCTAATGTCTTAAAAAAACGTCTCGGACGAGAATGTGCAGCGCAACGAAATCGATACGGGGGGCTGAGAAAGAGTAAAGTGCTAAAACATAAATCTTCCGTCTTTTTTTTATCGGGGGTTGTTTGTAAATGCGTGCGTATTACAAAGCGAAACCCTAATCTTTATCCGACCTGCGTATGCTAACGTTTCCCCGGCGTTTTTTCCGCTCCACCTCGATGTTTTCAATCGCGAAACCGACGGCGCCTTAATAGGGAACGGTTTTGTTCAAATCTGTTATCCTGTAACTCCGCACTCGAACTGATGGGTTAAGCTGTGTTCACAGCGAGAGAGAGACAGATGGAGAGAGAGAGGAGGAGGAGGAAAGGAGAGAGAGACCGAGAGAGAGGGAGAGAAAGAGGGAGAGAGAGAGGAGGAGAGAAAGAGGGAGAGAGGAGGAGGAGGAGGAGGAAAGGAGAGAGACAGAGAGAGAGACACAGAGAGAGAGAGAGGGAGGAGAGAGGAGGAGGAAAGGAGGAGGAGGAGGAAAGGAGAGAGAGGGAGAGAGACAGAGAGAGAGGAGGAGGAAAGGAGAGAGAGAGAGGCAGAGAGAGAGGAGGAGGAAAGGAGAGAGAGAGAGACAGAGAGAGGGAGAGAGATAGGAGGAGGAGGAAAGGAGAGAGAGAGAGGGAAGGGAAGGAAGGACTTTGTTCCTTGGTCTCTGTCTTTGCATGCCTGAGTACCTCCCTGCGGTGCCGCGACCCTCCTTGCTCACAGCAGATCTCCTCCCACTGTGATTAAAGCCGATGTTTTATGCATTTCATGTCCCCCCACTCATTCAGGCCGCTGTATAATGGATGTAATAGACCGATGCGCCGCCACCAAACACGCGATGGCACTCGCACACACACACAAACACACTGGCTAGCATGGGTCGGCCCATGATCATCCCATTATGAAGGGGGGGGGGGGGGGGGGGGGGCATGTTTGCTCTTTTAGTCTGACATCACTCTGAGACAGTGGCGGTTCTAGACCAGTTTTAATGGGGGGGGCCGGCTTTTGTGTTAGAGGGGCACACCGTCATTTTATTATTGATGCAGACTCCTCGTTCGGGGGGGGGGGGGGGGGGCACAGCGGGGTCCGGACTCAGAGTTACGGGGGCACTGGCCCCCGCTGCCCCCCCCCCTAGAACCGCCACTGCTCTGAGGTACGGGTGCAGGGGGCGGGGGAAACAAGAAGATGAGATGGTTCGGAGGGGGTTTTGGACAGCGACACAAGGGGAAGACAACTGAATGAGGAGAGGTGCATTGTGGTTAAAAAAAAGAAAAGAAGAAGAACAATGAGGTTTGGCTCGGACAGTAGACCCTATTGTTATCCTTTTCTCTTAAGAAAACCTTGATACAAGACTCCTCAACCATCTGAATGTGGGTTTAGTTGGAGGGGGGGGGGGGGGGGGGGGATTTAACCCCATATTTGTAATATTTGTATTTTTTTGTAGTGTAAATGTCATCTCAGGTCTTTCCAATAAAACTGTACAAGATGTTTCTTCCTGCTCCACATTGTGCACTAATATACAGACAATATGATATGAAGTGCATGAAACTATAGGGTATCAAGTGTGCTCAGAGACCTGGAAAATATTACTTTAAATGTAGTCCTCCTTTTTGCACTTCTTATTTCACACACAAACACACACCCACACACACAGAAATATCTACCATTCGACATTTGTTAAATGCACACACGTTTGTCGGTGTCATTTCCGAGTCTATGGCCTTAAAATGAACCTTATTTTCATTGGTTGCCAGTTTTTTTTTTTGCCCCCTTTTTTCTATCCATCTGAGTCACGCTATGTGAGATCAATTTCGTCCACACTTCCCAGTGTCCTCGTCTCCCGTCGGCCGTGGGTTTGTTTGTGCTCCGCCTCCATCCCTCCCTCCCTCTTACCACTTTCTTAATCAACGTTCGCTTTGACTCTGCGGCGAATGAAGAGCTGCTAAGCACCTGTTTATGCTCATTATAAATCTATGAAGCTTAAAATGATTGCTGTGACTGAAATGAGCTTCGAGCTAGCACAACACACACGCACACGCACACACGCGCACGCACACACACACACACACACACACACACACACGCACGCACGCACGCACACAGCAGTCTCTTCATCGCCTTAGTATCCCTCTCTATCTCCGTGTCTGTGTGTGTGTGTGTGTGTCTCTCTCTCTCTCTCTCTCTCCCTCTCTCTCTCTCTCTCTCTCTCTCTCTCTCCCCCTCTCTCTCATATGCATGCAGTTACTTTTCATTGGGGGGCCGGAAAATAAAAAGGCCATATCTTAACCATGCCTTCCCTGGAAACCATATGCTGCTGTATCTATTATTTAACATGTCTAATAAAAAAACAAGAGGTCTAATTACATGTGATTAATAGTGCGTGAGCTCCCAGTTATCTCTATCTCCGAGTATGAACAGAGATACGTAATAATACCTCGCCGTGACATTTTCAATAAACTCAGCTACTCACTCTGGGTTTTTTTTTTTTTTTTTACTAGCGTATGCCCCCATGGATAACTCACAACAGCATCGCTCAAACATCAGCAGAGAATAAACCACAATGTCATCAACAAATCATCCGACTCCTTATATACAAGTCTTGGAGTTTCCAATCATATTATAATGTGGCACCTTATCATCACACGGTCATAAATGCCCAGGGACTTAGGAGGACAGGCTCAAAGTGTAAGTGAACCCTTGAACACTATGAGATTAAAGAAAATGCATTGGGCTAAAAGAGTTATAGGGAGGAGTACTGGGGACGTGTTATCTCCGCGGTTACGACCCACGCCGACTTTAAGCTTAAAGTGCCATCGTTGTGTATGAGCGTTATAATGAGTGATGTTGTGTGTATGAAACGCGCCGCAGACCGCATCGTTGGACTATAAGCGGAGGTCAATATGAACCGCGGCGCTCTGCACATCCACACACGCCTCGCCGCCGTCGTACCTTCATCGTAGTCTGGCTTACCGGATATAAGTAAGCCTGCCATTGGGCGACTGTAATAGTTGCCCAATGGCAAGACTCTGGGCTGGGCCTTAAACCTTACACTCCTCCCCCTTCCACCATCCACCACCGTTGCTGCATCCTGGGATCGGCGCCGCCCAAGAACGATTGCGATTGGTTAAAGAAATACAAACAAGACGAAGTGCTTTTTTTCGCCCTATGCCAGAATGATGGTGAGTAGAGCCGGACCTTTCTCCAGTTAAAACCAAGTGTGCAGATAGGGCCGGCTATGGAGACTACCTTCATCGCGACGTCGAAGGGACACCTTTGAGGCACTTTGGCATCATGAGCAGTGACAGTGACAAAATCGGTGACAAAATCCAATAGACTACTATGTTGATGAGCCTATAAGACATATTAGCATCACCAAAAATGGAAACGGCATAGTGGCAGACGGCGTTGTATTGGGGGAGGGCGTGTGGGAAAAGTTGGACCAGCTCGGCCGAGTACCCCGCTCTGCATCGCAAGCGATCGAAGCGCTTCGATTCCGGTCGCCAACCCGCCGTTTTTGTCTGTGGGAACACGCCGATGTAAGTGACCTCCACCACGCACCCCGCGGCCCCGCCGCCCCCCTCAATAGCCCCCCTGCCGGCATCACCGCCCGGATCCAGCTGGCAGAGCGGCGCCTCCGAGCTACGCCGCCGCCTCCTACGGAGACCGCCTCTCGGCCCGAGACTCATCACCTTAACGCTCGGCCCGGGCCAGCCGACGGTACTTACGCTAATTACCTCCGTATAGATTTAAAAAGCAGCCAAGGGTGGAAGTGTGTGTGGGGGTGAAGTTGGGCAGGAGGCTCGGCGATCGTGGGCTTGTTTGGTCTCCCTCCAGATCGGGAAGGAGAGACGGTCCCAGGCATCTTCTCCTCGCCCATCTGTTTTTTTTGTGCTATCTAGTCTCAAGAGGAGTACATATTTTATGCTTTTTTTGTTTGTTTCATTTAGCAAATACAGATATAAAGGTCCTTGTTTTTTATGGAAGATGTATATGCTTATTCCATGAATTACATTGATATTTTCGTGGTAAGATTTGGCCTTCACACAGCGGTAGATGTTCCTTTGAGGGCCGAGGACAAATACGAAACCTGCCGTTTTATTGACAAGGTGTAAGTGTGCAACAGTTTCAGCCTCAACAAAGAGTAAATGAGAAAGCAATGGACCTCTTTAGCAGCCATTACTCGGTATTGACCTTGAAATAGCCCCTTGTTAGGTCCACTTGCTTTGTGGCATTAGTCTTCTTTCTCCCTTGCTGGTGGTCAATATCACTCTGTCCTGAATGCAACAATTACTGAACCTAAAAGGTGATTATAAAGTCCAGAAAAGTACAACCGCAACTTTGTTTTCATGTTGTTATGGTCAATGCACACTGTCCAAGTGGGATTTGTTGTTACATTCGAAGGGTTAATAGTGGGCCACAGTGCAAAGCTCAAGTCGAGAGTCGTTATCGCACTGGTCGCACTGGTTTTGCATAGCATGCAAGGGTCTACACATTAGTCAAGTGAGCTAACTGGGGAAAGGAAACCACTGGAGAGATAAGAGGAGCAGGACCGTTTTCACAAGGGGTAAATATTAATCCAGGCCAGGTTATTTTTTTTTTGTTTGGTTATTCCATCCACTAATCACACTCGGGGTCGGGGCTTTTATACAAGGGTGTTAACAGCCAAACATGGCCCCCATGGCAATGCAAAGGGCTTTCCGCTGCGGTGCGATGAGCAGGCGCTGGGGAAATTAGTAATTGTGTGTTCAAATGTTACGATGAAGTGAGAGAGGGAGGCGAAAAGGGATTTAATGCGAAATGTAATTGCGCAGGACAAACACACGGAGTAAGACACAGCGCATTGTCTTTCTAATAATTCGACGATTAACGAGTAAAGAGAATAATTCCCCCGGCGTCCGCGTTCGGCGCAAAGTCGACGGCTGAGAAACGTCGAGGCGCGCCTCAGGGGCCGGCGAAGCGAATCGCACTCTGAACACGCGGGTCACCGTGTTGAAGAGTAATGAAACGCTGAGGTACCGAGGTTAAAAACTATTATCTCCGGTGCCGCCTGTTTAGTGATGTCACCGGCTCTCTCTCGCTCCGTTCAGTTTGTTTCTAGAGCAATACACAGGAAGGACAACCGGCGTTTTGGGAGCCGGCGAGCTAAAACGAATGCTCAAATCCTCGTTGTCACAGTGACCTCGATACCATATATGTTGCACCTTTAGAGCCGCGTCCAACCTTGAGGAGCCGCGGGACGTACCGTCAGCAGTCGCAATGCAAAAAAACTAATTATTCATGTTATCATTCCCCCTGATTGAAATGGTTATTATTTTAGTAACCTTTGTGCGTGGAGGACAATGATGGGTAGTGTGTGTGTGTGTGTGTGTGCGTGCGTGTGTGTGTGTGTGTGTGTGCATGTGTGTTTAATTGTCTCCATTGGGAGGTGCAGTTTGTCTAGTGTGTCCACACTAGACAACACACATGTACTTGTGTGTGTGTGTGTGTGTGTGTGTGTGTGCGTGTGCGTGTGAGTGTGTGTGTGTGCGCACGCATGTGCCTTGTGTTTTTTAATTGTGTCCATCGGGATCTCCAGTTTGCCTCTTCATCAGTATTCCTGTATAATCAAGATCCTCTGAGATGCTGTGGCCAACCCTAGCAGTGGTTGAACCCTAGAGCCAGCAGAACCCCCCCCCCCCCACACACACACACACACACACACACACAGACACACACACACCCTTTGTGTGTCAAACACAGTTTCTCCCACACGCAAACACCACGTACACAGGCACACACATAAACACATGCATGCACACACACACACACACACACACACACATTGTTTAAGAGCCTCATTCATCCATGCAAGAATAATAATAATAATAATAATATTAACCATGTGATGATTCCATGATGTGTCTATCAGGGGTTTTCTCCCATGACTGGCAGGAGAGAGCTGAACTTCACGCTCTTACTGTGGAGAGATTAAGGGCGTGGCGGCGAGGTGGCAACCTGTCTTGTCGCCGTGAGTGAAGACTCTTGCAGCGACACAAATTCATTTAGTTTTAGGTGGGTGGGTGGCGCGGGTGGGTGCTGTTTTAAGCTAGATGGCACAGATGCTAAGTTCGGTTTTCGAGTTCATCCATACGGAAGAGACGGTGTCTTTTTTTTTTTTTTTTTCTGTATATCAAAGAAGATAATACAAATGAAAGAAGAAAGAAAAACACCCCAGAAATGGCAAAAAACAGAAGTCATAACGTTTAATGGATTATCATAAAATAGGCTTTCCAAACATCATGTTGCTTTCTATATCTTCAAGAACGTGACAGCAAATTAACTTTATGGACCCGGCCACCCTGTTAAACTGCACACACACACAGGCACACACACACACACACACACACACACATGTATCCCCCCCACACACACACACACAGCGCCTGCCCACCATGTTGGGTATCAAAAGAGAAACAGTCGGATGTGAGGACGGTAAAAAACAGATCCCTGGCGGAGAGCTTTCCGTTACCAGCATGAAGGTTACTCGGCTTCACGCACGTCTCTCTTTCTTTTACAAACCATCTGTCTCCGGCTAGATTTACTGTTCTCCGCGCGGCACGTCCGCCTGCCAACATCCAGCTGCCTGCCAGTTGTGCTTCCAAGTCACGTTTCGCGCGCGTACACAAGGGGGCAGTACGGCGTGTCCGACCCCCAGATGTAACGCCAAATCGCTCCACGCTTAAAGATGCATGCAGATGTTTAAAGAAAAGACTCGAGAAACATCTTTCGACGTTCCTGCGGCGAAGAGGTCGGTGTATCGCAGAACCAACGGGAAATACAGCGGTTGCTTTTGATTTCGCCGAGTGCGATTAGTTGATGCGTATCTCCAGACAGAGACGGGCGACACGTTGCTAAGCTCTGGGAGGGCCACAACTAAAACGATTCATCGAACGATAGTTTTATCCAAATGCCATCAGAAGTTACCGAAGTCCAAAGTGATGTATTCAATTTTGCTTGCTTTTATCTGACCAGCAGATAAAAAAAACACTAAAGTATTCATTCTATAATGACCCATGAAACAAACATTTGAATTTCTGAAGCATCAAGCAGCAAATGTTTGGTATTTGTATTTGATAAATGACCTAAACATATACGTTTACTGAATATCCGCCCTAAAATGTTCAATGGACACATGTGCTCTTTGCTTGTGGGCAGGATGAGGAACAAAATTAGTCATAACACATAATTATACCGCGATTGCCCTTTAGCACATAACACATTATTCTACATACTGGGAGCACAAATTATGTTTTATTTATTTATTTATTATGAGTCATTGTTTCCTTCTCGGCATTGGCATTGGGTTCGACCTTGTAGAAACGTATATCTGAATCATATATGCCTTATAAGTACCCCAACAATTGTGTCAATGTTTGAATAATTACAGACACACACACACACACACACAGGCACTCGAGGCATTGCAATATGAAAACATAACTGGTTATTCCTGCAGATGTTTTGTTGGCAACAACAATACTTTTTTTGTAAACGGTAGACATGCTGCTGATGCCTTTGTGCCATCTAATATGTTCACATGCAGTATACGAACACTATTATTATCATCATTATATTACATTATTAATATTATTATTAGGCTCCAGCGAATCAATACATTTCCCCTCTTACCCCGGCACACATTTCTTTCGGGCTTCGTTGGCAGAGATATTATTTATTCACAAGCTCAAATTTCCTGTTGATTCAACGGTCTCTCTCGGCGACCTTGAAGAGCGACTTTAGTGTTGGGGCAGAATTGTTGACAGCAAAACGGTTTTGTTTGTGGGCTCGTTCCAATCCTGAGCCCTTGACCTCGGTATCGCCGGCCGTATCGCATCGCACCTGTTTAATTTACCACTTGAGGTCACTGGTGTCACCTGCAGCACACTGCTGGTGGGGGGAGGTGAGGTCATCTTGCATTAATTAGAGTACATTTCAGCAAGCTGTGATAGTCAAAGGACGCTATGAGTGGAATAGTTACTATACAGTACATCCCTGCAATAAAAATCCCTATAGCACATATTCAATCAATGTGTTTTTTTTAAATGATTTAGTACCAAGTGCCAATTAAAATGACCATGGAGGATCCAGCCTTTTCATCTCATCTCATTGCAGCTGCAATGGGAGGAGAAGAAGGATGTTTTCGAGGGGACAGGGAAGGAGGAGAAGTGAAAAGAAGCGGGCGTGCGATTGAGTTTGTATCGGACGCCGGTCGTCGGCCGCTAGCACAGCTGTGTAAAGCGTTATCGTAGGTCAGGGACCGTTTACAACGAGTGAGCGAATGCTAATGCCGCGATTGCTAATCCATCCACAATGACCGGGAGAATGAGGAAAAGCTCCGTCACTGCGGTTTATCCCTTTAGATTAGCTGATAGCCATGCTAAATGGTTTGATAGCGAGCCCATCAAAAGTGACCGGGTAAAATGCTACGACACTTATTACCCGTTTAACGACCACAACCGTTAATGTGGTCTTTTTTCCACTGACAGAGAGACGTCGAAGCTAATAGGATTAGGCTCAGTAAGCTGAAATGTTTTACTTCTCTGACATTTGGACACGCTTGCAGAGTAACGGGTTTTCCAGAATGGAGGTAACATTAGTGATACAAAAAAAAATTGAATTAAAAGCTAAACAAAACCTTTTAAATTGATAATTCATTGCTCATGCTCGCTGATAAAAGGCCACGACAGTGTAAGTGCATATTGAGAGATATCAATAACACTTTTTTATCCAAAACGACTCAAGAATGGACTGCGGATATCGGCGAAGTTGAAAGTTTCAACACGGGAGTTGAAAATTGAAATTTTGTTGAAAGGTTTCTGATCTATGTATGCATGTACTTGTGTGTTTTTTTTAGTTAAGATGTACTAATTTGTGTATATTTTATATATGAAGAGTAGGATCTTACTTGCAATGTAAAAAAAAACAGTAGGATTGTTCTTCTGCTATTTTTTATATTACATAATACAGTCCACCATGGGATGAATAAATGGCTGACCTGCACCGCCGCATCAGTAAACCTCTT
Source organism: Merluccius polli (assembly GCA_030340625.1). Lineage (NCBI taxonomy): Eukaryota > Metazoa > Chordata > Actinopteri > Gadiformes > Merlucciidae > Merluccius > Merluccius polli. The sequence goes on from JAOPHQ010005187.1 coordinate 15,242, forward strand.
TGTAATGGTCAATCCACCTGCTTTAATTAAAGTATCCCCAATACAGAGGTGCAATTACCGGCAGGTTAGGCCGATGTTTAATTCATGGCGACGCCTGGACGGATCAGGCTGCGGGTCATTCGTCAGTCGGCTCGTCGGTCCCGCCGCTTGAGGACTATTAGTGACGGACGCAGGCCACAGCGACGACACCATTAACAACAACGAGACCGAGATGGATAGGATGTCAAAGTGTGATGGATTGAAGTCGAACGAAGGCAAATAGGCGTCGCAATAAAACACAATCGAATCCGACTTTTACGGTTGTTGTTGTTTTTTTTCATGTGATATTCGTTTATTTTTTTATTGCCACAGCTTTATTGTTATGTTGCTGCCAAGAGGCGAGGGGCGGAAAAAAAAAGAAAAGAAAAAAAACACCTCTCTGGTGGCCAAAAAGTAAAATAAAAAAAAATCGAGACACGTCTCCGGCTGAACTGCCGACGTCCGAAATCGTGAATATCTGTGTGGTCCTCAAAGCCTCCGGGGAGGGGGGGGGGGGGGGGGGGGGGCTGGCGAATTATTAGTCACCTCACCACCAAATTGCACTGTTTTTGCTGTGTGACCAAAGTAGTGGAATAAGCCTGGCCCATCCCCACACACACACACACACACACACACACACACACACACACTGTGGAGGAGGTGTGGGGGAGAAGCGATGTCTCCAGGCCCTGACGTTGGATGTACTCCACAGTTAACAGGCTCACCAGAGGACCACTGCATCATTTCTTGATCTTGGTCACAGAAAATCTGCTCCTACTGATTCGGCGGTATACATTTTTTTTTTGTTTTCCTCCACCAGACATATTTCACACGTTATCATTTGTACTTCATTCATTCATCTATTCAAATAATGTACTTCTTGGTCCTCGCGAAATGTCCCACAAACCAGCAGCCTAAAGAAAGATAGATGGATGGATGATGGATGGATGATGGATGGATGGTAAAATAGCATCAGGGTAAAATGACTGCAAACATATGGAATGGCAGGTTGGGAGAACGGTGCCATGTGTCACAACACGTCATTCTGAGGTCTTTGTGGATGTGACAGGCAGGACTGATCCATGACCTTGAGGGTGTATGCCTTGTGTGATGTGTTTTGTACGAGTGTAAGTGTGTGTGTGTGTGTGTGTGCGTGTGTGTGTGTATTTTCAAAGAAGAGATTGATGTGTGTGCTGCCGACGCGTCAGGAACCAGCTGCACATGCAGGGAGATAAAGGATATGGACTACCAACACTTCTACTACTAGGAGGTACGACTGCCCAGGAGGCGGAGCAGGTCGCCTGGCAACCCGGAAAGCTGCTGGTTCAATCCCCGGCTCCTCCTAGCCAAGCTTTGAGCTGGCTGTTGACTGTCGGTGTATGAATGTGTGTATGAACGGGTGAATGCGAGGCAATAACTGTAAAGCGCTTTGCGTGGCCGCTGGTCTGAGAAGCGGCATTTACTGCTACAAACAGAAATAACATGCGCACATGTGCTCCCGAACACACACACACACACTGTCGAAGACACACACACACAGCCAAACACACACACACACACACACACACACACACACACTGTCGAAGACACACACACACAGTCAAACACACACACACACGGCCAAAGACACACACACACACACACACTCACCCACAGTGGAAAACACACACGCGACGCGCTATCTAGAGGCGCGAAGTGAGAGGTAGTCGTGGCGATAGTCACATTGTAAACACACGGGGTGTGACAACACGCACTCGGCCGCCGGCGACGCGCCCATCCAATCGGATCACGGCTCCGCTAAGTGACACCCGCCCAACGGGAGGACCGGGAGCCAATGACTGACTGATGCTCGGCTCCCGAGGTGTGAATGGAGGACAGATGAACCTCTGCTCGGCGTCCCCCCGACGACAGCCGGTTGTCAGGTTACAACATCATGCTGCGACTGGGACACGACCGACTGGGGGGGCACTGATGATTATTATGGTTATTATTAGTTGTAGAAGTGATAGTAGTGATCGCAGTAGTAGTAGTAGTAGTATCAGTAGTAGTAGTAGTAGTATGAGTAGTAGTAGTAGAAGTAGTAGTACTAGTAGTAATAGTAGTGATGATAGTAGTATGAGTAGTAGTAGTAGTACTACTAGTAGTAGTAGTAGTAGTAGTACTAGTAGTAGTAGTAGTAGTAGTACTAGTAGTAATAGTAGTGATGATAGTATGAGTAGTAGTAGTAGTAGTAGTAGTACTAGTAGTAGTAGTAGTAGTAGTAGTAGTAGTATTCAATTCAAAGCACGTTATTTGTCCCCAAGGGGCAATTTAAAAAATAGTAATAGTAATAGTAGTCGTGATGAAAGTAGTACGAGTAATAGTAGTAGTAGTAGAGGTAGTAGTAGAGGTAGTAGTGATGATAGTAGTAGTAGTAGTACTAGTAGTAGTAGTGATGATAGTAGTAGTAGTACTACTACTACTACTACTACTACTAGTAGTATAGTAGTAGTAGTACTACTACTAGTAGTAGTAGTAGTAGTGTAGTAGTAGTAGTAGTAGTAGTAGTAGTGAGATAGTAGTAGTGTAGTAGTAGTAGTGATAGTGTAGTAGTAGTAGTAGTAGTAGTAGTGATGATAGTAGTAGTAGTAGTAGTAGTAGTGATAGTAGTAGTATGATGATAGCAGTAGTAGTAGTAGTTCTAGTAGTAGTAGTAGTAGTGATGATAGTAGTAGTAGTAGTAGTACTAGTAGTAGTAGTAGTAGTAGTAGTAGTAGTAGTAGTAGTGATGATAGTAGTAGTGTACTAGTAGTAGTAGTAGTAGTAGTAGTAGTAGTAGTAGTGTGATGATAGTAGTAGTAGTAGTAGTAGAAGTAGTAGTAGTATAACAGAAAATACACTACATAGTAGTAGTACTAGTAGTAGTAGTAGTGATGATAGCAGTAGTAGTAGTAGTAGTAGTAGTGATGATAGTAGTAGTAGTAGTACTAGTAGTAGTATTTTTCCTCGGCTTCTCTTACTGAACAGTACCTCTGGAGACAGTGATGAAAGGTTTACATATTCAGAGCTGAGGCAAGACACCCGGCCATAAAACCATGGTTACGACAGCACATGATTGCTGTGGCGTTGGATGATGGATATTTCAGGGGTCAGCAAGCCGCTGTAGCAGCCGGGTGAGCACAGGAAACTCAATGACTCAACGGAAAACCAGCCATTGAATCTGAGAGCATACATGTTCCCCCCAAGTAATGATTAGCATCAATAGCAAAGAGCAAAGCAACTAAATGAGATTGTACTCTCACCTAAAAACCCTGCTTCTATAAAAATGTATCCCGCCACATTAAAGGCGCTGTAGGTAAGATTTAAGCGATCTAGATTTGCCTTAGATTTGAATCAGCCCCGATTGGTTCGGTGGGAATCAATCTTACCTGTCAATCACAAATGTGCAAATGCGCAGAGAGACTTCGGGAGGGAGGGAGCAGAGAGGGAGGGGGATGATGCTTATTTCCATCTTATTTCGCTCTCTCTCTTCACTACCTCTCCGATCTTTACGCGCGGCGCCTTTAAGACGCGATAGCGAATAGCGAAGGAACTGAGAAGCGGAGATTGGACGTCATATGGGCAGACAGAGCTCTGCTCCTCCACCCCTCCGCACCTCTAACCCTGCCATAAATCCCCAAGTTCAATACCGAGGCGAGGACTTGACCTTCTCCGCCGCTCCGGCGCCTTCGGTTTCGCCGTCACGTTTTAGCGAGGAACCGGCGGCTCACCCGCACAATGCATCACGTCACGCCGCGTCTCTTCAAGAAGCCAAGTGAGCATCCGGCGACGCGGCTGCGCTAGCCGGGGGGGGGGGGAGGGGCGGACGACGACAGCAGCATCGGAAATGTTATCGAAAAGATAAACAGCCGCTTTTATCGCGGAGGGCTGTTGGCAAATCACTAGTCTTACTCACGGAATCGCAAGATCACACAGAGCGGCGTTTTAAGTCGCCGCGACGCTATCAGGACGCGACGCTATCGGGACCATGTGATGAAACTACGTAGTCACAGGCTGTTTTTTTTCATCAAACCCCACCGCTGGAGTGAGTGGAGGCTGGCTGGTCGTGCAAAAATGAAATATGAAATAAAGCAATTACTGACACTGTATGTCCCGCTGCACACTAACCTCCCCGCTGTTACTGAATAGCACCTCTGGAGATGCTGATGAAAGGTTTAGATATTCAGAGCTGAGGCAAGAGAAGCAGCCGGAAAACCATGACTTTGTCTCAAACTGATTTTGAAATCAAAGTTAATATGAATATTATGATTATATTAATAAATACACTCATAGTTATTATAGCGATTATATTAATGGTGTTATACTTCATATATTTAAACTGATATGTATACTAATAATTATTATAATTATCATAATCATATTATTATTATTATTAGTAGTAGTAGTAGTAGTAGTAGTAGTAGTAGTAGTAGCTTGCCTCTTTATGCGTGTGTGTGTGTGTGTCTATGCACACACACACACACGCACGCACACACACACACACGCACACACCTTGCACTCTTTCTCCAGCTATATAATTCCCCTCTTTCCTTCCCCTGACAGCCAAACAGTCAAACAAGACGGGGAAATTAAGTGAAAGGAGAAAACAGTGAGTAAAGGGTATGGCTGCTGATGCGGCCAGTGAGGGGTAAAAAATGGCTTCCTGGCTCTAAGCAGGACATTGTAATCAGCCGGCTTGTTCCCTCATCGTTGGGGAATATTT